>JAGFNQ010003001.1:156586-247698 GCA_024364735.1 Boesenbergia rotunda | reverse complement strand
TGAGCGATTTCTGAGTTTCGCAGGCTAAGTCTTCTGATCGGTCACCTGACCGATCAGGCAGCCTCCTGATCGGTCACCAGACCGATCAGAACCTGACCAGACCGATCAGGCTCCGTCCTGATCGATCATAGAGAGGAACCTGCGACACTTGATCGTTCTCCGGAACGATCTGCACAGTAAACCTGATCGGTCACCAGACCAATCAGGAGCAGTTCAGCAAGAGAACTCAACCTCACTGCTCGCTCCCTGATCGGTCACCAGACCGATCAGGAGCCAGTCAATGGGTGAAACGCATACTCTCTGATCGGTCACCAGATCGATCAGGAGCAACACAGTAGGTTCCCAACCTCACTGTGTGCTCCTTGATCGGTTGCCCGACCGATCAGTCATCGCTGGATCGGTCACCAGATGCCAAAATCCCTGATCGATCACCAGACCGATCCAGGGACTCAAACTCAGCCCTCCAAGCTAAGTTTCCATCCACCTTAGCCCTCCAAACTAAGGATTTTCCATCTAACTCTCCAAGTTGGGAATTTGCACCTAACCCTCCAAGTTAGGACTTTTCACCTAGTCCTCCAAGCTAGGACTTTTCACCTAGCCCTCCAAGCTAGGACTTTTCACCCAACCCTTCCGAGTTAGAACATCATCCAACCTAGCCCTCCAAGCTAGGCACCTGACCCTCCAAGCCAGGACTTTTTCACCTAATTCTCCAGGATGGGAATTTGCACCTAACCCTCCAGGTTAGGACTTTTCACCTAGCCCTCCAAGCTAGGACTTTTCACCCAACCCTTCCGAATTAAGACTTTTCCAACACCTAGCCCTCCAAGCTAGGACTTTTCCAAACACCTAGCCTCCCAGACTAGGATTTTCAACACCTAACCCTCCAGGTTAGGATTTTCCATCACCTAGCCCTCCAGACTAGGATTTCCCATACCATGCCTGATCCCCGATCAGGACTTAATCATAATCAACAATGATCAGCCTAAACTAAAATCGATGTCAACACCAAAACAACAATCAGGGCCAGACTGCATCAACACTTTCTGCACACTCAAGTAACATTGTTAGATCACAAATAGTACATAACTTTGAATCCTTTGCCAATATCAAAACAAGATTTGATATGGTGATTTCGGCACCAACATACACTACTAGGTAGGAAGGATATTTCTAATGCCAAATAAACATAATTGTGTTTAATGAACCTCTAGGTACTCGCGTACAAGCAGTACTTTACATAATAGAAATTCAATGGAAGACTGTACGGATACGAAATTTCAAATATCTCGAAGATCAACGAAGAAAGGTATCAACGATGACAATAAACAATCAACGACAAAGAACAAGGTCAAGTAACCTATTTAGACATAAACAACCATACTTTAAAATAAAAGAACTACACAAGTACAAAGGAGAAGTACCCTCCTTTATATAGAAGTATCCAAATAAATCTCCCGTCCAAAACCTCGTATCAAATCAGGGCCCTATTTCAAAGCTCTAATTTAGCCATTTTATAAAATAAATTAAAAATAGCTAATTTAGCTACTAACCATAAAAAATTACTCTAATTATTACCCCAACAATGATTAACAAACGATGATCTGAACAAGTTTAACATGTTCTTAGACTTAGCAAGACAATGTTCACCAACATAGCATAATGCACCATTATTACACTGCTAATCCATTTACTGATCCCAATCTAAACCTATACTTAGTTCTTGATCAATCCCTTACCAATGTAGAAAAGAGATTTAATTCAACTTCCAGAATCAACTCACCAGAGAAATCAAGTTAGTGACAGGAACAAAATGTTTAAAATGCAACAATAACCTATCAACACTTTAAATAACCATAAAGATATTTACTATTGATCAAAAGGGAACATCACACGGCAACTTCATCCACTACAAAAACAAAGTATCAAGCTTCAATGCTTGCTCATGGCACCACACCAAAATCTCACGCCAGGCAAAACCACCACATCAACAGATTGCTCTATCAATTTCTGCCGCACCTCCAAAACATACGGCAAATCTAGGAATAGGGAAGAATTAACTAAACCAAAGATCAACTACCCCTATCGAAGAGCCTATTCTTACCAGCGAGGATGTGTCGATCGAGTGAGATAGCACAAGGGAGAGAATCGCGCCGGCGATGGCGGCGTGGACAACGTTGCCGTCGGTTTGATCAGGGGATGGAGTCGCTCCAATTGCCCAGAAAGAAAAAGGCTGCTCGCGTGAGGAGGAGGACTCGTCGTCGCCGGCTGCTCACGCGAGGAAAAAGAGCGCGGTTAGGGTTACGATGTGTGGCTTCGGCCTCCGGAATGAAGTGGAAGAGAGGAGGAAAAGGCGGAAAAACAACTGACGACGAGGCAACCGCTCGGTGCGGTTGTTCGGCTGCGTTGGGGCGAGGGTGAAACGAGATGAATTGGGAAGGAGTAGAAATAAAAGGAGAAGATTAGGGTTTTATTTATTTTTGGCACTTTTGTAAGTAAGCCCTCCAATTTTAACTAATCACAACTAGATCCCTAATTTGCAAAGAGGCCACCTAAATTTTGGTTTTTAACATTACTGATTTCCCACAGACGGCACCAAACTTGTTCTAGAAGGAATCAACGTCGATGGTCAGTCACCAGGGTTCAGCCCACGTGGACGCTGACGCTGGAGGAAAAACTTCACACCCTGCGAGATTAACACGGGCGTTAGGGGAACACGTTGGAGGTTGTCCAGCGGAGCCTCCTTTGACGCTCAGTCAGTGTCTCGATCCAGGAGATGAAGAGATGGCAGAAAGAATATATGTGTAGTAGAGAGTGCGTAACCCCCTTATCGGAGGGGTTGGAGTACCTTTTATACCCGCGGCGGTTGTCTCATGAGTCTCCACGATCTTTGCCACGTCCTCCGATTGTCGATTACAGGATAATCTTTGCAACGGTCCATGACGTCATTATGTTCGGACCTTTGCGATAATTATGGGTCATGATGACTCCGTGATAAGGGGTGATGGTTATCCGTAGATTTGAAGAAATGGGGACCGTTATTTGAGGTCGGATGCTTCTTGGGCTCCACTTCCCTGAGATGATCTTGGGGTCTTCTGGCCCGGGGGTCCCGGGCATTCCGCTTTCTCGAGGTGGTCTCGGGGACCTGACTTCCCGAGGTGATTTTCGGAAGTGTGTCCTGATTTGAACTCTGGAGTGTGTCTACCCGTGGGGGGGGGGGGTCCTCTTCCCGAGAGGGTCTTGGGAGCTCCGGACAGAGAGTCGTTCAGAATCACTTTATCTTGCCACATAGTTTTTTCAAGTCACGTGTCAACCACGGGATACTCAACCCCATCACAACGAATAACTGGTAAACTCTAATAGGAACTTCTAATTATCAAAATTATACGCTTTTTTATTTAAAAAGCACACCATTATAATTCCGCATAGATTTGGCGCATTCATCTAATGTAAATGGCGGAATGATGATCATAAATTAAAATTACAGAAATAGTCTCTTATAGGATAAGGGTGGGTATTTATTTTATTTTTAAAAATCTACATATACAAGCATTCTTAATATATCTAAATTATTAAAATTTAATTCAGATCACTTTGATTAGATTCATCTTAAAATTATTACAATGATTAATTATGTATTATAATATTATAACTGCTACCAATAGACTATAGACTAGCTAGGCGGTAAAAAATGATTCGTTTATTCCAGAATTAATATGGAAAAGATAAGTTATAGAAGTTATTAATCCGGATGCTATGACTAATACGTGGGGAGGACAAAAATACTAATTTTACTAAATTTTCACCCCTTAAATTAATTTAAGATGATAATATACTTATATATTAATTAACACTCAATTCCGTGGGGTGTGTAATACAATAATACACTAGCTAATTAGTGTCGTCATAAGAATTTTATGGTGAATTTGAGTACATTGTAGTGATTTTGATAAATTTAAATACTTTTTTATTAAGTTGTTGCAGAAGTTTTTATATAAAACTACTTTTTATATATATATATATATATATATATATATATATATATATATATATATATATATAGATAATTTTAATTAGTTTATTTTTATAAAAATAAAGACATCCGTATTAATTTGAATGTTAATATACATCATCTCCTAAAAAAACATAATTCATACATTACATACCTATTATATCGCACATCTTTTTTATATTAACACACATTTATTTCATGGGATCGTTGAGAGCGATAAAAGGAGGGTGAATATTGATAGATCGAAGACGTTGCTAGACGGGGGGTGAATAGCACTTTTTTGTTGAATTCTCTACCAAATTGTTAGCGCAGTGGAAATACAAATAAAAATAAGACTAACAATACTAGACAATGCTAACAAACCGATTTACTTAGTATCCACCCCGGACGGGTGACTAATCTAAGAATCCGTCGGTGAATCACTCCCCGGATAACTCCGGCTAACCCTCGTCGCTCCTTGTGGGTGGAGAAACCTCACCATAATCATTTTGACAATATCTGGGCACAAAAGACAACTAACTCACTTTACCCAAGCATGTTTCGTCAAGCAAGATAGTAAGAAACGAGCCCTTTTAAATAGGGCTCGAGTTTGAAACAGCCGCTACCAGTCAACCGCCCCTGGGGCAGTCGACTGGTCCCACTCAGATTCGACCGTTACAGTACAACGTTCGAATCCAACCAGTTGTTCCAGTTGACACCAGTCGACTGCCCATGGGGCAGTCGACTGGTACACACCTAAGCTTAGGGTTTCACTCCCGAGTACATGTCTCTCCGCACTCGAACCCTCCTGGCTTAGCTCCTGAGTATAAACACTCATACTCAGATCCTCACAACCCGGTTGATTCTTCACCAGCAGCCTTGACTGTTGCCTTCACACCCTCTTCATCTTCAGCCCTCGTCCCTCGGATGCGCACGCAAGCTTCCAGCTTGCCTCCATGCCACCCTTCACGTACGCCTCGAAGTCCGCGTCCCTCTGCTCATCATCCCTACTATCCAACCGTCCCTCGGATGTGCACGCAAGCCTCCAGCTTGCTTCCATGTCATCCTTCACCTGAAGACATCGACCAAGTTCATGTGTACCTGTACACCTGCACGCTTATGTACACATATTAGTCGAGCACAAATCCTAACATAACCATATTACCCACACATCAAAACATCATGATTCTCCAGATCATCTCAGGGCCGATTGCCCCAACAATCTCCCCCTTTTTGATGTATGACAATATGTTAAGTTAGGTAAACAAATAGCAATAACAATAATGAAAATAACCATAGAAATAGCAATTGAAAAATCAAAGCATATCAAACAGGAGGCAACCTCCCCCTTAACCTATGCTTTCTCCTAATTTTCAATCCTCATGCTAGTACCAAGTTAAGTTTTCCCAACTTAACTCTAAAGTTTCACATCCCAAACATAACTTAACGCTCAAGTTCTCCCACTTTGACACCATCAAAAAGATTGCCCCAAGCAACCCTACCCCTGGTGCCAAATAGAACCAACCAGATTTCTGAAAAAATCACTTAGAAATCACATCATGTCCACACCACCAGTTGACTGCGACCATACTAGTCGACTGATACGCAAGTTTCAGAATTTTCAGTCAAAATTCAAAAACATGTAAAAATTCCAGAAAATCTGAAAAAATGTGAAATTTTGCAAGCACACATGTTAAGGTATTCCCTACTCTAGAAAAATATTGGTTCATGAAAAACATCAACCGTACTTGACTTTTGGCACAAACCCAAAAATCCTCAAATAGTATCAACTTTGTATCAACTTTGAAATTCAATCATGATTTCCTATATTTACCAACTTCATCCACCTCTATTTGACACATAGAATGAATTGTAAACGTCCCCTTTTCATAAAGATATTTTCATTTTGACAAAAGCTCCCCCTCATTCTCTCTTAAGTCTAGATGATCATGAAAAGAAAGCTTTCCCATGCCCTTTTCTATAGAAATCACATCATTTAATTTTCAACCAATTTATGTTAAGCAATATAAACAATATAGGATTTCAAACCATTTCATGAGCACATATATAGAGATCATAATTTAAAACCATAGTTTTCTATCAATACAATTTACTAGTTTCAAATAAATTTTAAATCATGCATCATAAAACAATAATCAACTTATGGATCAAAGAATAAATAAAGCAAGTTAAGATCAAATCATGACATAACATAGCATTCGCATAAATTGTATCATACATCAAGATAAGAAAAATATAAAAACTGTCATGAAATAAAAATATGAAAAAGTAGCAAGGGCTAAAGCCGTAAAGTCATCCAAATAGTACAACATCAGAATGAGAAGTGTTTGAGAGATATAATGATACATCAAATAATAATGCTCTCAACACTGAACTGCTGCAAAAACTGCATCATCTCGTCAGAACATGTGGTCGTCACCGCCTGGAGGAGGAGGAGGAGGAGGAGCCTGGTGTGAGAGATGCATCTATCTCAGCATCTCGTATATCTCATCCTGTCTACCTCGGATCCCATGGACCTCCCCCTGAATAGTCTCCTGGAATCTCAAGTGATGCTGCTGGAAGCTCTGGAGATCCTCCCGGATACCGTGCATGTCCTCCTAGATCCCATGGACATCAGATCGGAGCTGAGTAAACTCCGCACGTGTAACAATCCCAGCGGGCTCCTCATCTGAGCTGGGAGCCTCCGGACGCTGTCTCCACACAAACTCCCCTTGCCGACACTCGATGCCTGCCAAGGATAACTGACGTGTACCGATCTGGTCATAATCCTTGGACAGGTGCCTAACCTGACCGCTACCCACACGGATACCAAACCGTAGATGGAAAAACTCGATCAAGACGTGGCAGAAGGGCATGTATATCTTCCCATTAACACTATGGGAAGAATGACAAATAGCACTAAACACCTAAGGGAGACATCTATGTCTAACATCCTCTCTAATGCGTACATCATCACCAAGTGTGGGAGTCTGATCCTGGCCCTCCCCTTGGTGACGATGGGCAAAATGCACTCTATGACAATCTTGTACAACACATGGCTAAAAGGTCTCATAGGTTTAGCGTAAAAAATACGCTCTGACTCATTCCTGTGCCTCCTAAAATAATGCATGTGTATTTGGTCAATGGTGACACCAGGAAACTCAAGTGGCTCAACAACAGTGGGGAAATAAGTAGATGCATTATCCGATGCTCTACACTCTAAGAACCCAGCTAAACTCATGACTGAAAAAGGAATAGTAACCCCGGCTACTCTAGACTCATACAAGTTATTATCTGAGTCAATGCAAGTTAAATTGGTGTAAAACTCTGTGCATAGATCAACATCTATATCATGTTGGCAGTAGACCAGTTGTTCCAGCCCAAAATGGGTAATCATCTCAGCCAATTGAAGCGACTTCTCTTGGAAGAAGGCCTTGTTCAGGTACCGACAGTTCATTACTACAAACTCATTTTCTTCGAATCTTTTCTTACACTCGATGGACCTGAACCTTGACTCCCTGGAGCCTCCCTAACGTTTTTGGGATGATCCCTCACCCCTAGGTTTCTTAGAAGCCATCCTAAATACCACACACATCCATGCACACCAAGACACCCCCCCCCCTCCCAAAAGGAAAAATATCAAAGAAAAACCTGCACAAAATATCACATTAGTTCCAAAACATGGTTTAAATGACAAAATGAACCTTAAACAATGATACCTTTTCATTCTCTTCATGATGATGATTTGAAACTCTAGACTTTGGGAGAAAAGGATTTTACAAGCTCTAGAACATAGATCGGGGTTAGAGAAGGCTTAGGGAGGAGTTTTGAAGCTTAGGGAAGGCTTAGGACGAGAAGGGGGGCTCGGGAGAAGAGGAAACGCCGGGGTGACACGCCAAAACCCTAGGTTTTGGCTGCCCCCCCCCCCCCCCCGCGCCCTTTTCTTTTATAGAACCTGGGTCCCAGTCGACTGGCAGGAGACCAGTCGACTGTGAGAGTTCACAGAATGTTATTACAGTTGAGACCAGTCGACTGCCACCAGGGCAGTCGACTGGTAAAACTCACAGAAGATTCCGTGTTATGGACCAGTCGACTGGCTCTGAGCCAGTCGACTGATACATGAAATTCTAGTTTTTCAGTCATTTTTCAAAAAAACATAACTAATTCCACAAATGTCCAAAATATCTGAAATTTAATGGAGAGATTTGTGGATCCTAAGTCTATTTGGGAAAAATATAACTTCAATCAAAATAATCCCGAATCCCAAGATTAATACAGAACTCAAACTTGTCCAAATTTAGCCATTTAACCTCAACTTAAAGTTCTAATTTGGACATCTTCTTAATGCTTCTTCCTATACTTATTCACAAAACATTAACAGCATCAAGTTATCTGGTATTTTCACATTAAACCCAATTACTTCAATTATAATCTCATTTTTTAATCTATTACTCCATAATTCTCCCTTTAGTGTGTCAATCCTCTAGCATTTAGGCTAACCTTAGTCTTTTAAACCTAT
This sequence comes from Boesenbergia rotunda, assembly GCA_024364735.1. Taxonomy (NCBI): domain Eukaryota; kingdom Viridiplantae; phylum Streptophyta; class Magnoliopsida; order Zingiberales; family Zingiberaceae; genus Boesenbergia; species Boesenbergia rotunda. Next base: position 239,191 of record JAGFNQ010003001.1, on the reverse strand, counting down.
TGGCACACTCTATAGCCCATTTAATTTCCTAGAAGGAAACCACCTGAGATCCATTGACCATGGATCCCATTTTGGCTTCTAGAGCTCTCCCTTGAGCTCCTAGCCCTAGTTACCTCCCTAGGTAACTTATCTACAAATGCAAGACCACACCGGTGCTCCTCTAATGCTTCTTGGTCTTCCATTACTACCCTCTTGACCCTATAGACCTTTTTCTTGGTCAATTCCTTTTATTTTCCTTTAAATGCCTTTTCTTTTCCATTTTTGACCTTTTCTTTATCATAGTTATAGGGGATCCTTGAATATGACATTTTATCAACATTCACCTTCCTAAGATGGTATTCTAGACCTGGTCTACCATTTCTATGATTTTAGTCCTTTGATATCACGTTCAATCCCTTGGACCCTTGAATGACTCTACCTAGGTTTCTTTCTAACTTATCAAGTTTTACTCTTAAAACTTGATTTTCCTTTTCTAACTTTCTAACTTAGGATCACTAGACCTTGTTGGTGTAAGTTGCATCAGTGATGTCCTCCTCTAAGTATTTTAATGTTTGACGATATACTTAAGTCAGTGATACATTAAACAAGAGAAGGGGAGTTAAGAGATGAGTAACAAAATGGACCAATGTCCTAGTAAATCTAGGCAATAAGTCCTGGTTCGAAGAATTGGGCACTAAGTCCTGATCATGGATTGGGCACTAAGTCCTAGCAAAGGGCTGGGCACCGAAGACCTGCTCGGAAGGTGGGCACGAAGTCCTGGTCGAGGACTGGGCAAGAAGACCTGGCCGAGGGTTGGGCACCGAAGTCCTGGTCGAGGACTGGGCAAGAAGACCTGGCCGAGGGTTGGGCACCGAAGACCTGGTTCGAGGAATTGGGCACCGAAGTCCTGGACTTAGGGTTTGGGCACGAAGTGTTAGTCCGAGGGACTAAGCAACTTAGCTGAGTGATGACTAAGGACAGAAGTAGAGACGGGTCAGGGTTCGGACGTCTCGAGATCCGAGAGTATCGGAGGCTAAGCAAAAGTCCACCCGAAGGACGGGTAGCAACCGTCTCCTGAATGGAGTAGGTGAAAGGTGCGTTCTCGGGGGTGGGAACTTGCGTCGGTTCGACCTAGGGTTTTATGGAAAACCGAAGTCAGAACCAAGTCCTTAAGGCTAATATTGTGTGTATACTTGCTTTGTAGTTATGTATCTTGCAAGTACCAAGATTGGAAGACAAAGCAAGAAACTGGGCTGGAACCAAGGAAGCCAGGCGCCCCCATCAATAGGGGCGCCTGGCTCAAAGAATAAAAAGACAGTTTCGTGAAGAAGGCAGAATAGGCTTCCATTCAGGCGCCCGGGAGGATACATGCGCCCAAGTTGAAAGTTGTATTTGCTGTTTCCAGTTCGAAACAGAGATAAGCTTTCATTCAGGCGCCCGGGAGGTCCAGGGTGCCCTGGTCAGAGATTTTATCAGCCGTGACAAGTTCGGCGCGGGGATAAAGTTTGACCAAGTCTATAGGGGCGCCCCATCATCACTGGCGCCCGAATGAAGCCTATAAAAGGTGCCTCGACCCCTCAGCTTCATACACAACTTTCCGGAACGATTCTGAGCATTCTGACCGACGACAACGTGCTAAAGACGAGGCTCTACGACAGGGAGGCTCCAGGAGGAAGTGCGCGGCACTTCGGAGGTCCAGATCGGTCGAGTTTCAAATCCTTGTTGTTCAGTTTGCTTTTATTATTCCACACTTAATTTTCTATATTTGTGCTTGTAATTATCAACTGTAAGACGGGTTTTCTCCGCCTCCAGAAATTTCGAAAAGGAGACCAATAGTGGACTCACGCCGAGTACATAGGTCTTGGACATACTGACCCTGGGGGGTCGGGAACCAGGTAAACAAATCCCGCGTGTCTGCTGTGTTCTTTTAGTTTTATGTTTTACTTTTCCGCTGCACTAACGCTCTGAGTCTAGAACGATCCAAGTTTTCTACGAAGTTTCCGCGAGAAGTTTTCGGTCGATATTCACCCCCCCTCTATCGACGGCACCGGTCCTACAATTGGTATCAGAGCCAGACCGCTCTTCACCAGACTAACCGCCGACGGAGCAACGACGCCAGGAGTTGAGGGGGAGCCCAGGGGTGAATCAGGTATAATTTCATTTTAAAATGTCAAATTTTAAATTCCATATTATATGCTTCACGTGCAGGGAGAGAGGGCATTATAAAAATCAGTGCCCTACTCGTAAGAATCGTTCCTCACTGGCGGCAAAGGAGGCACCAGCGCCAGAAGTCCGGAGAAACAAGGACCACATCAGATGCTTCAAATGCGAGAAATACGGACACTACAAAAATAAGTATTCGGCAAAGGTACGTAAAATTTATGTTCCGAAAATTTTTAAATCTCCTGCACTTCCTTATGTAAATTATTTAGATAATTTTACTAAAAAATTAAATTGTGCAAATAGACAAATTAATATCTTGCATGATCAACTAGATAATGTAGACAGTAATAAACTATCAAAAATTAACTCTTTAATTATCAATATTAATAAATTAATCTGTAAAATTAATTCTGAAATTAATTTTAATTCTGAAAATAGATCTGATAATTTTACTGTTATTAATTTTGAAATTAGATCTGATAAAATTACTGAAATTAATATTGAAAATTTTGACAATTTTAATCCTTTAGATAATTATGATTTCAAATTTGAAAATCCTTTGTATAAATCCGAATTCAAATTTGAAAATCCTAAGGATAATTCTAAATTCAAATTTGAAAATCCTAAGGATAATTCTGAATTTAATTTTGAAAATCTTAAGGATATCCTGAAACTATTGAAATTATTTTTGAGGATAAGAATGATTTTGTTAGGAATATTCTTGAGGATAACTTTGAAGATATTGAAAAATGAAACTCTCTTAGATGATAATTTAATTATAGATAATGTTAAAGATTATTACATATCATTAACTAGTGACCCTAATTACTTCACCCACTTTGAGGAAATTGAAAGATCTAAATTTGAGGAGGATGTGGAATTATCTGAGAACAAGGTCATAGTTAATAAAGTTCACAAAAATTCAAATAAATCAAAATTATTAGAAAAACTTGAGAGGATATATAAGGAGGAAATAGTAAAGGAATCAAAAAATTTTGAAATAATGAGAATGATGAACCAAACCCCACAATTATTATCTAACCCAAAGATGTTGAAATCTAATTAAATCGTAACAATTTTTACCTAATTTAGCGCTCAATCATAAATAATCCTTAATTAACTTAATTTTAATTATCCTTAATTAAATTAAACCTCAATTAATTCAATTAAATCAAATTCAAATTAATTCAATTAAATCTTAATTAATTCAATTAAATCTTAATTAAATCAAGTTCAAATTAATTCAATTAAACCTTAATTAATTCAATTAAATCCTAATTAAATTAAATTCAAATTAATTCAATTAAACCTTAATTAATTCAATTAAATCTTAATTAAATCAAATTCAAATTAATTCAATTAAATCTTAATTAATTCAATTAAATCTTAATTAAATCAAGTTCAAATTAATTCAATTAAACCTTAATTAATTCAATTAAATCTTAATTAATTCAAATTCAAATTAATTCAAATAAACCTTAATTAATTATTAATTAATTTAATTAACCCTTAATTCTCAAATAACTTAAACTTGAACTAAAATAAAATCTTACCCAAACCGCAACAATTAATTTAAGAAAATTAAATATGTCAAAGTGGGTTGACATATTCGTGGGTTCACACGACATGTATCAAATCGGGAATTTGATACATCTTTAGAAACTTAATTAAATATTCTGACTTATTTGACTCATGCATAACTGTCATGCCATCTCTTTTAAATATATGACATATCATTCATATTTAAATTTTATGCATAATTTAGAACGGCTATAGGAAAAAGAATAATTGAAACTTGATCAACCTAGTATTAGGTGGAGGTGAGATGATAGTACGTTAGAGAAGCCTTTTTGGTGGAACTAGCCGAAGCTACCGATCCAAAACCTAAGCTAGTTAGACCAAAATCTCTCAAGAAGTAACTTGAAGATAAATTTTCTATAAAAGGCTTTGTCAAGGAAAGGGTTAATGATCCAATAAGGCTACGGCCAAAAAAGGTTTTGTGCCTCGCCAAGACCTGGAAGCCAATTACTGAAAATCAAATTTACTTTACTATTGTTAGTTTGAATCTAACACAAGTTTCAATTAAATCTTAGATTTAATAATAAATTAAAGAATATAATTCAAGCATCTCACAATAAACTCATAAGGCAACCATGCTTGATGTATTGAGACATCTAGAATGGGTGAGATGTTAAGGACTAATGAATTGAAAAATAGTTTTCAAAATTATTTTTCAAAATTGTTAGAATACTTTCTAAAAATATATTTTCAAAATAGTGCTTCAATATAATAATGTTTTTATGGATTTCATACTTGTCTGATTGCCAATATATTATATGTTTTCAAAAATTATACCCTTTTGAAAATTGGTTGATTCACACAATTAGACACAAGCCTCTTAGGACAACACTAAAGTTCCTTAAGGCACTTAGATAGAGTCAAACGGTATCGGATACAGGGGGAGTGTTTTCATTCTTTTGAAATAGTTTTCGAAAACTGCATTTTAAACATTACTATCATTTGAAAATACTTTTCGAAGACTATGCTTTAAATTACTATCACGTGTGTTTCCGAAAAAGACTTATGTTTTAAAAATTATATTTTCAAAAATTACCTGCTTCTTTGATTTTGATAAACCCTAAAAGACACAGAGGAAAGTCTACTTCATGATCGACAAGGACTCCAAGGATGTGTCAAATTTAAGGGGAGTCTGAGTCAAAAGAAAATTCTCTGACAAGTTTTTTAAATTATTTTTGAAATTGTTAAATAATTCTTTTTGATCTGAACCAAATCCTAAAGACTCAAAGGAAGAATACTTGTAGTCAACAAGCTTCCAAGGACTGTGTCAGGTTTAGGGGGAGGTCAAATTAAAAGGAATTATTAACCATATCAAAATGTTTTCATGCACGATATTGTCAAATCCTTTTGAAAACATAAGTATCCTTTCAAATACTATCAGTTTAATAATTTCTCTTAAAAAGATTATTATTTTCAAAAATGTATCTTGTTACCTAGTGGACACTTGTCCTTGTAGTGCCCCTTTTGGTTGCATCCAAAGCATAGAATGTGTTCTTTTGATTTGGCTTTGGTAGATATTGGAACTTGTTCTTGTTTTTGTTCGAATGAGGGTCTCTCCTCCCCCTCAACCCTTGGTGGTGATACTTCTTCTTCTTCGGATGAGGTGGGTGCTTCTTCACTCAATGAGATGATCAATTCTTCTTCCTCTTGATCTTCTTGGTCACTAGAACTTCTTTCTCCGACCTCTTTCGCTTTTTGAATTGGCGTAGGATTCTTATGATATTCTTTCACTTTATTCCATAATTCATGTGCATTTTGATATTTACCTACACAATTCAAAAGATTGTTAGGCAAAAGATTAACTAAAGTTTCCATTACCTTTTCATTTGCCTTGGATTGATCTTGTTGCTCTTGATTCCAACATGTAGGCCTAAGCTTCTTCCCATGCTTATCCCTTGGAATTTTGAATGGCTCTTCAAGCGCAATTCTTAGTTCCCACTCCATTCCAAACCAAGTTTTGATCCTTGCCCTCCAAAAGTCAAAATCTTGATAATCGTAGGGCGATGGAGTGTAGATGTCTTCCCCAAGTTTGTCTTTCATTTTCTTTCTTCCTTTAGCGTGTGTTCCCTCGGCGGTTAGTCCGATCAAGAGCGGTCCTTCGCTCTGATACCAATTGATAGATCGAAGACGTTGCTAGAGGGGGGGGTGAATAGCACTTTTTCGTTGAATTCTCTACAAAATTGTTAGCGCAGCGGAAATACAAATAAAAATAAGACTAACAATACTAGACAATGCTAACAAACCGATTTACTTGGTATCCACCCCGGATGGGTGACTAATCCAAGAATCCATCGGTGGATCACTCCCCGGATAACCTCTGGCTAGCCCTCGTCGCTCCTTGTGGGTGGAGAAACGTCACCACAATCACTTTGACAATATCTGGGCACAAAAGACTACTAACTCTGTAACGCCCACCCTTCCCGCCTTACGATGTAGGCAAAAGGTGGCACTACGCGAACATACATATACGCATATGGAGATCTTAATGCAGTGAAGTAATTTAAAACTTCATACATATGCGTTTAAACTATGCAATTAAAACTTGAATCATGTTGACACATCTTAGCTATCATTCTTAAACATGGTTACTTGGTAAACTTAGCATTGTCGTAACATGAAAAGTAAGACATAGCATGTGAGACATAACATTATCGAACATGTTTGCATTAAACATAACTTATCCTACCATCAAGCTTAAAGCCAATACATTGTTCTAAACGAACACATCATGGTATAGTATATTAACATCATAATTTAGCAATGATAAGTATAGCAATAAAGCATGATATAGAAATCAACATAAGTTGTTCATAAGCAACATAAGTAATAAAATTTTCCTAGTAAGTTGTTCTTTAGGAAAACCATCATAAAGTATAGCATGAAAACTATGACAATGCAAAACATAAGACATATGACAATTATGAGTAATAGGATCTTTTTCTTTTGCCATGTCACTGCCACACACACACACTTGCCCCTCCTACTGCTTCCCTTAGCTTAGTATCCTCTTGCTTGATCTGCGGTATAAGAAAATAAAACTTATAAGCACATAGGCTTAGTAAGACCCTTTCCTACTCACTAAAACCATACGTCACATATAGTCAATGGAAAGGACATAACATAGAGAGTGTAACATAAAACAAAAGCATATCATGAGAAGGTATTCATAAAGCATTTGACATGAGGAGGCATATAGATGTACATGAAAACACATAATCATATAGAAGTGCTTAACATGTAATGAAAGTGCATAGAGCTCATGGCTAAGAAGTACTTGACATAAAATATAAGCACATAAAATACTTGACATGGAATAGATGCATAACATGAATGATTAGCATGAGTTGAATGCACATAACATAAGGATGCTTATTTGAAAATCATAATTATAAGTACTTAAACATAAATCTCAACATCAAGGGGGGCCCCGGCTTGTACCACATACATCCATCATTTGCGCGCATCCCTAAGTAAATGCGAGGTAGCTAGTCTCGACCTACTAGGGTACTAGGTTACCTTCAACCTAGGGACAGCTACGGTAGTCCAGAACCGAGGCTTTCTAAGGAGCTCATCCCTGTTGGACAGCTACGGTAGTCCCAGAACCGAGGCTTTCTAAGGAGCCCATCCCTTGGACCTTACTTGGGTCTGGTACAAGCCCATCCATAAAGTAAAATAGCTTTACATGCTTCTTTTTACATCATAAGAAACGCTCTTGGCATTTCATCATTCATAGAACTTACATAGCATAATTAAAGACATAAACATGATCTTAATACATGAAGCATGGTATAAAGTATACTTAGCATTTCATCATTCATAGTTAATGCATAACATCATTATGCCTTAAAGACACAAACATAAACTTGATTTATAAGGTATGTCATGCACACATCATTATGCCTTAGAGGCATGAACATCATCTTCATTCATAAGGCATGACATACATACATAATTATACTTTAAGGCATAAACATCATCTTAGTTCATAAACCATGCATAATCATGGTACATAAGGTAAGCATGCATAGATAAGTTTTTACATACATGGTACATATCACATAGCATACATGATCATGATATCTATCATAAAGCATGCATGGGTAGGATCCATATGAACATATATATATATATATATATATATATATATATATATATATATATATATATATATATATATCATAATACATATGTTCAAGGCATTTAACATAATGCATGCATAATTCTACATAAACATGATGCATACTTCACAACACATGTGTTCATGGTATATGGTTTAAAACATTCATGAATAGACCTACTAAAACATGGCACATAACATAAGCATACAAGGTCGTGATGCATAGCACATAAAGTTAGGGTTTAGGCACCATAAAATTCATACAACATACTTGAACATATATTTACATCATAATGAGCCATAAACAAGTACACTTGAAACCTTAGCCTAACCCAAACCTTAGACTTAGGTGCTTGGCCGAAAGTTGTAAATGAAAGTCCCATTATTCAAGCAACATATGAGGTACCATAACTAACGTAACGCCCATACAATACATACAATGTCATAGGAAGCCATTAGAACACATGATTGGGGCTAACCCTAATTCCTAGCATGGAAAGGGATCTTGGCCGAAACCCTAGAGGGGTCACAAGGTCATGAAAAATTCGTATAACTCACAATTAACATCCATTGTATCATAGGGAATCATAATAAGCATGCTTGGAGGGTTAGATCTAATCCTAACCATGAAAAGGGGAAGGGGGCCGAAACTTTCATAAGGGGATTTGGGTGCTACAAAAATTCCACAACTCACAATTCATTCTTATTTTATCATGAGGAAGCATTAGGAAGTATAAGTGAGGTTTTAACCTCATCCCAAGCCCTAAAAGGGTGCTTGGCTGAAACCCTAAGAAGCCCTAATTCCATAGTTTTCTCAACATAGATCCCAAACAAATCTTAAATCAAGAAAGATAACATAAAAGCTATTATACCATAGGTGAGGGAATCTTACCTCTTGTTGTCTTGGTTATAAACCTTAAATAGAGAAAAAAGTGAAGACCTTCTTGACCTTAGAACACCCCTTGCCCTTGTAGCCTTGTAGGAAACCTTGGATCTTCAAGAGGGAGTCCTCTTGTGAAGTTTTCCAAGGGGAAAACCCCTTGGTAAGTCTCGGCAAGGAGGAGGAAGAAGAGGGGAGAGGAAGAGTCTTGGTGGAAGAAAAGAGGAGAAAATAACTTAAGTGCCTCTTCCCTTCTTATCCATCTCTTTTATACTAAGTGAAGGGGCATAGTGCCTCTTCACATGGTGCCTCTTCAAGAGGTGACTCTTCACTTCCTTTAGCCTCAACTAAAATCTTTTTCCTTTTCCAATAGCACTCCCTTGCTAGGTGAATTGTTAGTACATGCATGATGAGGCTTTGCCTCTATTCTAGGTCCAAGGATCAATCCTTGGTGCATGCACTTTCTTTTTATTCCATTTACTCTTATTTTTGGCAAGGCCCACATAAGAGCCCACAAGAGTTATGCTAATATTCCTAATTGGAACTGATTTCTATTTATGTTAAAATTCTACCCAAGGTCCACTAATAGCCATGGTACTAGAAGGGCCCATGTAAGGCCCATTAGTACTTAGCTTTTTAATCTATACAAGGAATCATGCTAAGGTTCATGCTAGTATTCATATGTTACTCAAGAATCCATATAGGCATGATCAATATTTTAAAGAAAAAAATATTGAGAGGATTTTACGGGCGTTACAAACTCACTTTACCCAAGCGAGTTTCGTCAAGCAAGATAGTAGGAAATGAGCCCCTTTAAATAGGGCTCGAGTCTGAAACAACCGCTACCAGTCGTCTGCCCCTGGGGCAGTCGACTGGTCCCACTCAGATTTGACCGTTATAGTACAACGTTCGAATCCAACCAGCTGTTCCAGTTGACACCAGTCAACTGCCCATGGGCCAGTCGACTGGTACACACCTAAGCCTAGGGTTTCACTCCCGAGTACATGTCTCTCCGCACTCGAACCCTCCTGGCTTAGCCCCTGAGTACAAACACTCATACTCAGACCCTCACAACCTGGTTGACTCTTCACCAGCAGCCTTGACTGTTGCATTCATGCCCTCTTCATCTTCGGCCCTCGTCCCTCGGATGCACACGCAAGCCTCCAGCTTGCCTCCATGCCACCCTTCACGTACGCCTTGAACTCCGCGTCCCTCGGCTCATCATCCCTGCTATCCAACGGTCCCTCGGATGTGCACGCAAGCCTCCAGCTTGCTTCCATGTCATCCTTCATCTGAAGACATCAACCAAGTCCATGTGTACCTGTACACCTGCACACTCATGTATACATATTAGTCCAGCACAAATCCTACATAATCCGGGCGCCCGTGACTCCTCGGGCGCCCCCTCCCATGACTTTCTCTTCTCTCAAGGCAAACACTGCCTTCACCTCTTGACCAGGGCGCCCCAAACCTTGCGGGTGCCCCCAGTATCAGTCAAAGCAGCAAAGCTGCAAAATCCAGCCTGACCGGGGCGCCCGAGCGATTGCGGGCGCCCCCAACCAGCCTTAAGTCACTGCCAAAGGCAGTAGACTACTGTCCCGGGCGCCCGGGAGCTCCCGAGCGCCTCAAATGAACTGTCTATAAAAGGGCACCCGAACCCCCTCTTCTTGCCACACCAAAAACCATCCCCTCTCCAACTTCCTTCTTTCCAAGGCGACCAAGTGACCTTGTTGCTTCCTCAATCTCAACCATGCCTCCCCGGTATGATTATTTTATGCATTTAGAATTATTTTCTTAATTCCTTTCTTATAAATGCATGTTTCTTAACTTAGAAAACGTCGAGCAAACCAAGCGAACCCCGGTACCGAACCGAGTCTCGACCCTAGGTTCCCAACTTTAGAACTTTGTAATAAGTTTGCTCGAACAACCTATAAGCCTATCAAAACTAGCTATCTCAATAGACATTTCTTCACCCAATCTTGTCCTTTAGCCATGAATGTTATAAACTTTTATCATCTAGATAATCTAGTATTCTGCACTCATTCAATTAACACATCTTTATGTGCAGAATTCTATAATAACATAGTTAGATAGAACGATCTCATGTTTGTCACTACTGTTCAAGGGATACCCTTGTCAATCACTCCTTCTCTCCTAAATCGATTTCTTGGACTACGACCCTCCCAGTCCACCTTTTGTTGCTATCCACCTAAGGATCCTCCATTTGATGCTCCCTACTCTCACATTACTCTAGACACTCTCCACTCCTATTTTTATAAGGAAGCTAGACTCCCCGTAGCTAGACGATTTCAATCCGTTGACCTTCAGGTCCAGGACTACGCCCTGTATAGAGTTCTGGTCCGCTGCATTTTACCACTATCCACTAGGGATGTCGCGACCATGTGACCTTTTCATACCTTCCTTCTGTATGCCCTGATTCATCATCTAGACATTGACATTGGCCTTCACATATTCCACGCTATCTTATATGCCTCCAGTGTCACGACTCAGGGTCGGGTACGCACCCCCTTCTGCCACATCATCACCTCCATCCTTCATCACCACGATCGTGACATTACCGTAGGTGAAATAACCACAATGACCGATTTTGATGAGATAGGGTTTAGAAACTTCTCTTTAGCTGGTATAGAGGTATCGGCCACCGGGGTTTTGACTTGGAGATGACAGCGAGCCGGAGCTCAGATCGACTCAGACGAGGAGGTTGAAGTCGATGTCGCAGATTTGGCAGTAGAGGCTCGAGCACACATAGACGAGCCCCCTCCACCGACACTCTACGAGAGAGTGACACGGCTGGAGACACAGGTCCAGAGCCTCCGAGAGGAAGTGGAGGCAAATCATACTAAAGATATGGAGACAAATCTGGGCAATTACACTAAGTATATGAGTGCGCTTAGAGCTGAGAGGGAGACCAGAGACGCATAGTATCATGAGATGATGGTTTCGATCCTGGCAGCCTGGCTCTTCTGATCATCCTGATCCCTCCTCCTAGATTTGATTAGCATTGTACTAGTGACTATCTGACTGCCCCTACTCAGTAGGGTTGACTCATGTTTGACCTGTATGACTGTGCTGATTCTCTCTGTTGACCAGCTGACTTATGGAAATGAGTACTTGTTTTTACTATTTGATCAGCAGTTAGGATTATGCTTGGTAGAATAGGTTAAGTCTACTCTTGGTTTTCTTACTACTTAACTCATTTCAAAATCAGTTTTAAAGGAGTTTTTAAAATGCTTTCAAAATCAGCTTTTACTTAGTTTTGAAAAGTTTTAAAAATAAATTTTTCGACTTAGTTTTATTTTAAAAAACTACCCCCTTCAAAACTAGGGCTTTTTCGTAAATGGACTTAGCCTAGGCCCTAACCCTAGAACTGCATGCACCTATAGATTTAGAAGCCAGCATCTCACAAGCACCTTAGGGTACTTTTGATTGATAACCTAGAATGGGTTGAAATGCTTAGGTCTTTGCCTTAATTCAAGATGATATAAGTCAGTGCATCTGCAGTAATTGGGGCACTAAATACAACTTACACAGTAATCAAGTAAAGTGTCAAGTTTAGAAAATCTAACTTGAACAGAACACTTAACTTGACTAACCCTAGCAAAAACTACTGTTTAATAGCAGTTAGTAAGTAGCTAATTGGGTTAGACAGGACACTAAAAGAGAAAATCAAAATTGATTTGTTTTAGTTCATATCCTGAATTGATTCAGTACAGCAAATTATGCAATTTATTATTTGCTTTATGCACTTTAATTATCCTTTTTCTGCTATATTTCTTTGTTTTTGATATATGGCAAAGGGGGAGAGATAGGAAAGGAGAGAGTTTAAAATTTTTTTCTAAATCCAAAATTTCAAATGCTATCCTTTATTCAAAAAGTACAAAATTCTTCCAAGTTTTCAAAACTTTCTAAGTACTTTAGACTTAAATTTTCAAAATTTTAGTAAGTACTTTAAGTTTTCAAAATTTTTCTTAGTACTCAAACTTAAGTTTTCAAATTCAAATTCTTCCAAGTATTTAAACTTAAGTTTTCAAATTCAAATTCTTCTAAGTATTTAAACTCAAGTTTATAAAAACCTTCTAAATACTTAAAACTGAAGTTTTCAAAATTTTCCTAAGTACTTAAAACTGAAGTTTTCAAAATTTTCCTAAGTACTTAAAACTGAAGCTTTCAAAATTTTTTGAGTACTTAAAATTTTCCTTAGTATTCAAACTTAAGTTGTCAAAATCCTTCTTAAAACTTAAACTTAAGTTTTCAAATCAAATTTTACTAAGTATTTAAACTTATGTTTTCAAATCAAAATTTTTTCCAAGTATTTAAACTTAAGTTTTTAAATCAAATTTTACTAAGTATTTAAACTTAAGTTTTCAAATCTTTCTTAGTACTTAAACTTAAGTTCTCAAAGTTTTCTAAAGTATTTAAACTTAAATTTTCTACAAGTATAAATTTTCCAAAGTGCACAACCAAAAATTTATTTTCAAAAACCCCACGAACTTTTGAAAAATCTAAGGGGAGATTCCTTCCAGGGGGAGGAAATAAAATTTCATTTTACTTGTTCTGATTAACTTAACTTTTTGAACCAAGGTTGTCATAAATCAAAAAGGGGGAGATTGTTGGTGCAGAAAGCACCCAAGTCGAACCTGTGTTTTGATAATGGCAAAAGGGTTCAAAAGTTAAGGTATAATGTTTATTTAACATGTTACTCAAGTGTGCAGGAAAAGTCCTAGCGAAAGACTGCTAGGCACCTGGCGAAGGAATGCCAGGATACAAAGCCCTAGCGAAGGACCGACTGCTAGGCACCTGGCAAAGGAATGCCAGGATACAAAGCCCTAGCGAAGGACTGCTAGGCACCTAGCGAAGGAATGCTAGGATACAAAGACCTAGCGAAGGACTGCTAGGCACCAGGCGAAGGACAGCTTGGTACTGAAGACCTGGCGAAGGACTGCTAAGCACTAGGTGAAGGACAGCTAGGCACCTAGCGAATGACTGCTAGGCAAAAGTCCAACCGGAGGAGCCGGTTGGCATCAGGTAAATTCTCCCGAGAGGAGTAGGTGAGGACGCGTTCCCCGTCGAGGGAACAGTAGGCGTCGATTCGACCTAGGGCTCCATTTGGGAGACCCAAAGTCAGAACCAAGACAGCTAAGGCTGTATAAAACTAACATATTATTGCTTTATGTTGTTTTGGACTAACCCTGGATGTAGGACCGAAGGAACGAGTGTCTGCAGCTCAGAGAGCCTCAAAGGAGTGAGGCAACAGCTGAGTAGGGCACCCGGAGTGTCCCGGGCGCCCCCAAGGTGAATACAAAACAGATGAAGCAAAAGAAGTGCTTCGACAGCTCATGGGCGGGGCGCCCCCGTGCTCCCGGGCGCCCCCCATGCTCCCGGGCGCCCCGGATGGTCCGGGCGCCCCCAGCTCAAGCTAACGAAGCGGAAGCCAGCGAAGCCAACGGATAAGAGTCACCCCGGTCAACCCTGGCGCACCCAGCGTCCCGGGCGCCCCGTCAAGATCTGATCCCGAGATTGAAGGGATCAAAGCTGACCGAGAGGAACTCAGATCAGCTGACACGTGGGGGGCGCCCCCGACGTTTCGGGCGCCCCCAGGGGCTATAAAAAGGCCCTCGACCCCAAGGCTTCAAACAACAATTCTTAAAAAGCATTCACGCCCTTCTACTCCCGCGCTCTACTCCGGAAACCTCCCGACTCGAGATACAAGCGCCGACGACGTCCCTCTGCTCCAAAAAATATAATCTACACCGGACGTCGGTAACGAAGAGCTATATTAGTTTACTGTACTAATTTTTGTAATACCTTTTGTAAACTGGTTTTGTGCATATAGAATTGTCCGTAGTAAACGGTCAACGACCGTGGGCCTTGGAGTAGGAGCCGACCGCGACTCCGAACCAAGTAAAAAACTTGGTGTTCGCGTGTGTTTTGTTTTAATTTCCGCTGTGCATTCTCTATCTTACAATCCGAACGTTTTACGATATTCACCCCCCCCCCTCTATCGTTTCTCTCGATCCAACAAAGTATACCAATAACTTTTGACTAAAATGCAAAAGGAAGCACTTTGTTATCGGACCAATGTTTCGTCGATTCTGAACTATTTCGGTGTAGCACACTTGAGCACAAATGGTGTAGAATGTTGATGTTAGAGGCTATGGTTGAAATCCCTTATATATAATGATATGGGCGCCCGAGTGCCTATAGGAGCGCCCCCAACGCTGCGATCCAACTCCGTCCCAATCCACTGACTAGTCAAAACTTTATCTTTCTCATACGCCTGAGAGGCTATGGGGTGCCTGTGTTGCTGACATGGCAACTCCAACCAGCATGCGCCAACTGAGGGAACACCTACTATTGGAATATATCCATGTATGACAGTCGATGTTGTCCGATCTAGACTTTGGATTTCAACTGAAATCCTAGGTTGGACCGACGCTTAATGTTCTCTCTTCCAGGGAACGCATCCTCACCTACTCCAGTCTGGAGAAGTTACTTGTTGCCAACCAATACCTCCGGTTAGACTTTTGCTCGGTCTCCGAAGCTTTTGGATTTCGAGACGTCCGTACCTCGACCTGTCTCTACTTCTATTCATTATCCTCACTCGGCTAAGACTTCTGCTTGATCTTCCGGATCAAGACTTCGGTGCCCGATCCCTGATCAGGTTTTCGTGCCCAGTCCTCTGAACCATGTCTTTATACCCAGCCCTCGGCCAAGCCTTCGGTGACCAACTCTCAGTCAGGTCTTCGTGTCAAGTCCTCCGAACCAGGTCTTCGTGCCTATCCCTCGGCCAGGTCTTCAATGTCTAACCCTCGGTCAGGTCTTCGTGTCCAGTCCTCGACTAGGACTTCATGCTCAACCCAGCATGTCAAGACTTCGTGTCTAGGTAAACTAGGACTTCCTTGCACTCAATAAACCATGTTAGATCCAAAAGCATACTTAACTTTGAATCCTTTACCATTATCAAAATCAAGTTCGATCTAGTACTTCCGGCACCAACATATTTTAATATTAACATTCATTATTTATGGATTCGAGGGTCACTTTTATTCTTATTTTACATTAAATAAATAAATATATTTTCAATTTTAATTTTGTAATTCTATGCTTATTAACTGCATTTAAAGAATTGAACGCTCCTAAAAATGATGAACCAGATAACAAGAATTGAACGTCGAAGTGTTTGACTGAAATGTCATTTGTGTGTTATAACATTCACATATTGACATCAATGTTGATTCATTAACAGATATGTCATGATTATTGCACATTGTACTAGCTAGAATTATCCGACGGGTATCAACCTGTAGCCACAAAAGACCCATCATCTTGCTTGGCGGGCTAGGAAATCCCAATCCATCCCAATATGGATTGCGGATTAAACCGGTTAGCCTAACAAAATAAAATAAAATAAAATTATAAACTTAGAATTTTTAAGTTTGGATTACAGATTATGTGGGTCGAGCACATTGAATTTTTTATTTTCATTTTAAAGTTTTTTCTTCTCAATCCATGGGTCAATTCGAGCCCGGCATAAGTCGACTCACCTAGATCCGCAATCTACAATAGTTGATCCATTTAGACTTATAAAATTTCGCCTAAACTCATTTAAATTATTTAACTGGGCTGAATAAGCCAACGAGTCCAACTTAAATTGACTACTCCACTACTAACAACATTATAATTGTTATAATTTTTGTCATAAAACAATAAGTGAAGATAATCGTGTGGTCGACAAGAGAGGGTGAATTGCCTTTGAAAAATAAAAATAAAATCTTTTGTTTTTGCTAAACAAAGATGGAGGTTAGTTCAAACAAGAAACATTAACAGATTAAAAACAAAATAGAAAAGAAAGAGGCAAACAGAATTACTTGTTTGCAACCAGGATGGTTGCTAATCCAAGGCAAATAATACATAATTCTCTTGAATAACTCCTTCGGGCGGAGAAACCTCTTACAAGATGAAAAGCTCAGAAAAATACAGAAATACTAAAAGGAAATTCATTTGCAGTGAATGATGATTTGGAACTGAGCTCTGGAAGCTTATTTATAGCCCTGGAAAATTTTATCCGAATGCTGACGTAGCACAACAAGGGTGCCTGAGTGCTTGAGGGCGCCTGATACGTGGCCTCGAAGTTTATCCGCTATGCAACGTTCACAAACAACTCTATGGATAAAATTCCTTCTCGAGCGTCTATATGCATAGGAGCGCCCGTGTACTGAGGCGCCCTAAATCATAGGGGCGCTCGGGTACTCGGGCGCCCTAAAGCTTATGGGCTCCTGGGTTGATTTTTGTCAGTTCCTTACTGATCAAGCATCCGACAGGTCTTCTTGGGTGATTTCGATCCTTCCAGAGTCGGGCTCACTTGAACCCTCCTCTGGTCTTCTCCTCGAGTGAGCTTCCCTCGGCTTCTCATCTCTCTAACATCGCGCGCGTTTTTCTCGCTCCACCGGCGTAAACTTCCACAGAACTCCATGTTCCTTGGATGCACAGACCTCGTCGGCTCCCTTCCCGTACCATTCTTCTCGACCGCTGCTTCTTCCATTCGACTTCCTGCGCTCATAAGCTCCTGCACATATAGACACAGGGATTAAAACACAACATGACCTTACTTGACTCAGTTGACCCTATCAAAATCTACTTAGGGTACTTACAAAAAGAGCCATAATTGCTCTAACATAAGTAAGATAACTTAATATTGTAATCGTTTTGATTGTCCATCGTATCATATTAAACTGCACTATCAATACAACTAAAAAGGTTTAGACAGAAAAAACAATGCAATTAAAAAAATTGATATTTGAGTGGATAGTTCGTGTTCCTTGTGATACCGGCCAAAGACGTTCCACACTGATACAAATTCTTGTGTAGAGAAAAGAGACTACACAACATTAAATTTGTAGTCCCACATTCACGTTATGAGCACATGGCTTCCCCTTTCCTCCCCTTTTCACATGGAATGGAATGGACTTAGAGATAAAAATGCAAATGGACCCTTAACACCTTGCCGTGTGCTTACTAAACTATGACCTCGTTGATAGAACATTGTATTTTCTCCTAACCATATGAATTCTAGAAAACCAAATAAGAACTCGAAGATAAAACATAATATATATAAGCATAGATCTATTGTTTCATCGAATTATGACATAACATAAATAAAAGGCATAAACCGAAAGACAAAGAACCTGATTGATTAGCCATTGTCTTTGTCATGGCGTCTTCGGCTTGATCCCTATGGAAGAAAAATGCAGCGGAAAGAAGGAGAATCTTCCAAGGGGAATAGGGTTGACGGCACCGTAAAGTTTCTTGTCAATGGAGAACAAGAAATTAGGTCAAGATAATCCCTAAACCCTTGGGGACCTCCACTTTATATAGAAATCCAATCTGTTATCAGCCTATAGATAATAACAGATTGGTCTAAAGGGTTCTATATATTGAACTCACATCCAATAATCTGAAACCCAATAAACATAAGTTAGATCACTGTAAAGGCTAAGATTGTATTTACATGAGCAACATACAAATAAACCCACCTAATAGGGATAATAATAATATCCAACAATCTCCCACTTGAGCTACATGTGAGTTGTATAGTAAATACAAGCAAAACTTTAGTTGACATCAAACTTTATGGGTACAAAATACCCCTATAAACAATCTGGTCCATTAACTTCATTGGTATAGGACTAAAGAGGTCATAACTACTGTATATGATCGTAACAAGCCCCAACAGTAATCACAATACCAATGTCATTAACGACATAGATCAAGATGCGGATGTATAGAATAGAAATTACATGAAATGTGATCAGTACATGGCAATTTCCAACTGGTCCAAACTGACTCAAAAGAGTTTGATCATATTTGCAAATACCTTATGCTAAACTGCAACAACAAATCATGATCTAAACTTTATGATTCCAAAAGGAATCTGTATCATATTTACAAACACCAAATGCTAAACAGCAGTAGTAAATCATGATATCGTATTCAGAGTGTCAAACAAACATATGAATCCCTATTAATATTTTGAACCTGAAATACGTACAATAATCAAAATAAAATGTTTTTCTTTATTAACATAGAGTAATAAAATAAATACAGACTCCCACTAGATGAGTTCTTCTTCCATAAGAAGAACTCTCATATCCACAACATGCGCATGAAACACCTTGGGCACCAAGCCTTTGGTGAGTGGATCGACCGACATGGAATCTGTGCAGATGTGCTCTACCATTATCTGGCGACTCTGAACTCTCTCTTTAACCGCTAGAAACTTAATGTCGATGTGCTTGGACTTCGACGAACTGTGGTTGTTCTTGGCATAAAGTTCTGCAGCTTTATTATCACAGTAGATCCTCAGTGGCCTGTCAATGCCATCAACGATATGCAATGTTGTGATGATGTTCCACAGCCAAATCCCGTGATTGGATGCTTCATAGTATGCTACCAATTCTGCCTCCATAGTAGAAGTAGCTACTAGCGTCTGCTTGACGCTCTTCAAAATATAGCCCCTCCAGCAAGCATGAAGATATAGCCTGAAGTGGACCTCCTGCTATCTAAGCATCCAGCAAAATCGGAGTCTGAATAACCAATCACCTCCAGACGATCTGACCTTCGATACATGAGCATGTGTCTTTTAGTTCTTTGTAAATACCGCATCACCCTTTTAATTACTTTCCAGTGCGACGGTTCTGGGTTATTAATATATCTTCCTATCATCCCAACTACAAATGCTATATCTGGTCGAGTGAAAACTTGTGCATACATGAGACTTCCCACTGCTGATGCATATGGGAATTGTTCCATCTCCTTTATTTCAAGTTCAAGTCGTGGACACTGCTGCAAACTGAACTTGTCACCTCTTGACGCAGGTGTGTCACCAGATGTACAGTTTTGCATGCCATACCTTATAAGCACCTTCTCAATATAGGCTTGTTGTGAAAGTCTAAGAATATCTCTTGATCTATCATGACAGATCTGAATGCCTAGAACAAAAGATGCTTCACCAAGATCTTTCATTTCAAATTTACCAGATAGAAATGACTTGGTTTCATGCAGTAGACCCTTATTATTACTCGCAAGCAATATATCATCCACGTACAAAATAAGTATAACAAACTTGCTCCCACTGAACTTGACATATATGCATTGATCAACGGGGTTCTCTTTAATCCAAATGAGGTAACCACTTGATCAAATTTTCGGTACCATTGACGGGACACCTGCTTCAAACCATAAATGGACTTCTTTAATCTACATACTAGGTGCTTTGAGTCTGAGGACTCAAAGTTCTCCGGTTGCACCATATATATAGACTCCTCTATGTCTCCATTGAGGAATGTAGTCTTTACATCCATTTGATGTAGCTCTAAATCAAAATGAGCTACAAGTGCCATGATTACCCTAAGGGAGTCTTTCGTCGACACAGGTGAGAAAGTCTCCTGCCTTATAATCAATGTCTTCCTTTTGAGTGAATCCCTTGGCAACAAGACGAGCCTTATACCTTTCGATATTGCCTTTCGAATCTCGCTTGGTTTTAAATATCCATTTACAACCAACGGGTTTCGAACCTTCAGGCAATTCGACAAGTTCCCAAACGTTATTGTCTGCCATAGACTTTAACTCTTCTTGCATGGCATTAATCTACCTTTCAGGGTTAGATCATTGTTTGACTTCTTGGAAAGATGTAGGATCACTTTCCAACCCTATATCAAACTCATGCTCTAGGAGATAAACATAATCACGAGAATTCGTGCTTCTCCGTTCCCTTGTGGATCGCCTTAAGGGCACTTGTGTTTGAGGCGGTTGACGTACTTGCTCATCAATATGAGGCAATACTTCAATTTCAGTGGTAGGCTCCTCCAATTGCATTGGAGATGTCATGGGAATATCTTGGTTCACTACGCTCACTAGATGTGCAATATCCATAATATGTGGTATGGTCACCATACGACTACTGATTGCATTAGTAGTGATCATAAGAGAATTGCCAATGCTTTCCTCAAAAGATACTTTCCTGATTTTATCGCTCCCACTGTCCTCAATAAACTTGACATTTCCTGTTTCGAAGAAGGATCTATTAGATGGATCATAAAATTTATACCCCCTTTGATCTCTCAGAGTAACCTACAAAATTGCAGCTAACAGTTCTTGAGTCTAGTTTCTTTTCATTAGGCTTGTAAGGCCTAGCCTCAGTTGGACAACCCCAGACGTCTAAATGCCTAATGCTAGGCTTTCTACTCGTCCACATCTCGAATGGGGTTTTAGTTACTGTCTTACTAGGTACTCTATTGAGAAGGTAAACTGCATTCTTGAGCGCCTCACCCCACAAAGACTCCGGTAGAGAAGTGAAAGTCATCATACTTCTCACCATGCCTTTTAGGGTCCGATTACGACGCTTAGCTACACCATTCTGACTGGGTGTACCAGGCATGGTATACTGAGGCACAATCCCACACTCAGCAAGGTAATTTGCAAAAGGTCCTGGACATTGTTCACCTGATCCATCATATCGACCGTAATATTCTCCTCCACGGTCGAATCGGACGACTTTAATTTTCTTACCTAGTTGAAGTTCAACTTCGGCTTTGAAAATTTTGAACATGTCCAAAGATTGCGACTTCTCATGAATAAGGTACAGATAGCCAAATCTAGAATAGTCGTCTATGAAGCTAATAAAATATATGTGTCCATTCCAAGATGCCTTAGGGAATGGTCTACAAATATCTGTATATATTAGCTCCAAAACGTCACTACAACGGCTAGCCCCTTTGTTCCTTTTGTTAGTTGTCTTCCCCTTAACACACTCTATGCAGACATCAAAGTCTAACATGTCAAGGGAATCAAGAATTCCATGTGACATTAACCTTTCTAAACAAGAAATTGAAATTAAGTTTCATCTGAAAGACGATACAATGAATGTATTCTCCAAATCCAAATAAACATTAGTTCCCAAATAAAGCCTAAATACACCAATAGCCTCTACTGCAGCCTTTTTTCCATTTCCCGTATAGATGTATCTTTCACCATCAAGTGGAAGTAAGCTCCTGAGACAACCCTGCATAGTGACACTTATATGAGTAGTAGCACCAGTATCTATCCACCAAGTGTCAATGGGTACAATAGCTAAATTGACTTCTGAACTAATAAGGTTGAGAAGTTTACCCTTCTTTACACGCCAGTTGGCGTACTTGAGGCAGTCTTTCTTCATATGACCTTTTTTCTTGCAAAAGTAACAAGTGGATTCCTTATCCTGCTTCTTTTGCTCCTTATGGCCATTGCCTCCAGAATCTACAGTTTGCTTTCCCTTATATTTGTTATTGATCCTCTTTCGCTTCTTGCTCGCATTTTGAGAACCAGATGCTAAGTGAGTATTTTCAGATGTCTCAATCTTCAGTCTCCCCTCCTCTTGCACGCATTGAGCAATAAGCTCATTCAATGTCCACTTTTCCTTTTGAGTGTTATACGATATCTTAAAAGGAGTGAACTGTGCAGGCAGAGACATCAAGACGAAATGCACTAATATACTCTCAGACATATCGAGTTTTAGAGCTTTCGGACTTGTCGCTATATTGGGCATCTCCATAATGTACCCTTTATGTTTCCTTTACCATTGTACCGCATGGTTACCAACTTCATAAGAAGTGTGGTAGTCTCGATCTTTTCATTTGATGTGAATCAGTCTGTCAGTTGGTTAAGGAACCTCCTAGCATCTTACTCTCTGTTATTGAGCCCTTTATTTGTGCTGGTATGGAAAGCTTCATGATGCTTAGACTCATGCGATTTGATTTCTCACATAGCTGAAATTCAACCCTCTGCTCTATAGTGCTAGCACTGGTCAAAGGTGTGGGACGATCATTCCTTAATGCATAGTCCAAATCCATGCAGCCTAAGACTACGATCACGTATTCTTTTCATTCAGCAAAATTCGAACCAGTTAATGTTGAGATGGTATTAATGTTGGCAGTTACAGATTGCACTGAAATTAAAAAAAAAGAAAAAATTTATTTAAGCTCTCGATTTAACTAAAGCCAAGAACATATATATAATAAAATTATGCATATAAATAAAATTATAAATGCATATAAATGAGCTCGTTATGAGATACCACATACGACATTGCATTTTAATGTGTAGATTAAAATATAATTTGTTAGCGGTACTCTCTGATATAACTCAACCTTTAATTGGTCACACAATGAGCCTTCCTTTGGGCCGACCCATTGTGTGCATAATATGAAACTTTATATGAGTTATATTTTGATTCATAGCTTACAACAACTTTAATCTGCCACGCAATATGTCTTCCTTTGGGCCGATATATTTTGTGCATGATCAGAATAAAATAAATTATGTTCAATAATTGTAAACTAACTTGAACATATATCTGGCATAAAAGCAACCTTCCTTTGGGCCAATTGCTTTTAGCATAGATATACGTCTACCAACACAAAATACACTAAACTGACCTAAGGTGCCTTCCTTTGGGCCGACACAGTAGTTCAATTTAGTAGCACGTTGTGTAGATAGACCCAAGAAAATTCTAGATATTTAATCGAACAGATAATTTCTTTATTAGTCTTGACACCTCAAAATTAAGCTCATTAATCGATTGACACTATATGGTAATCAAATGGTATGATCCAATTGATTATCCCAATCGATCTAAAAGCTTAATATATACGACTATATCATATATAGAACCCTCCTTTAAAAATTAGAGTTTCTTTATGATTCTATAATTAAATAATATTATTTAATCTCTTCATCAAGAAAAAATATTTGATGCATTAGCCTTTTATATATATAAAATTTACTTTAATGTTTCTACGAAACAGTTTTTTTTTTTGACGTGAAAGAAAAAAAAATATTTCACATGAAAGAAATTTTATTAAAAAAATAATTTTAATCGATATAATTTCTAATTCATCTTATCACAAATTTAAGACGATAATCGATTAAAATAAATTTGTATAATCAATTAAATCAAATTTATTTTGTTCACAATTTTAGACTTGATAATCGATTGATTGACCAAGCCAATCGATTAAACCATCACAATTTAATCTAAAAAAAATTAGGTTAAATATGACGGTTCTTCCGCCGTTTTCGTATTTTTTTCACATAAAATATGAAAAACTTAGAAAATAAGTCTATCCTAGAATTTTCTTTTACATGATTTTCGACAATAAAAATTGTATTATACTAGGAAAACTTAATCTAGCATACATACAATAAATCGACGAAAAAAATTACACTTTATTACTTAAAAACGATGAAACAAAGCCAAGGCTTTGATACCAATTGATAGAACATTGTGTTTTCTCCTAACCGCATGAATTCTAGAAAATCAAATAAGAACTCGAAGAGAAAACATTATATATATAAGCATGGATCTATTGTTTCATCGAATTATGACATAACATAAATAAAAGGCATAAACCAAAAGATAAAGAACCTGATTGATTAGCCATTATCTTTGTCAAGGCGTCTTCGGCTTGATCCCTATGGAAGAAAAATACAGCGGAAAGAAGGAGAATCTTCCAAGGGGCTTAGGGTTGACGGCACCGTAAAGTTTCTTGTCAATGGGGAACAAGAAATTAGGTCAACATAATCCCTAAACCCTTGGGGACCTCCACTTTATATAGAAATTCAATCTGTTATCAGCCCATAGATAATAACAGATTGGTCTAAAGGGTTCTATACATTGAACCCGCATCTAATAATCCGAAACTCAATAAACATAAATTAGATCACTTTACGGACTCAGATTGTATTTACATGCGCAACTTATAAATAAACCCACCTAATAAGGATAATAATAATATCCAACACTCGTTCCACCCTTCGATCGACACGAAGAAGAAGAAGAAGTCGGAGGAAGACGAAGGGTATAATAGAGCATTGGAGTTTAGCCAACTCTTTTGCCTTCCTCTTCTGTCCCTGTCCCTCTATGAGAACACATGTATTTGTGTTGTGGTCCGCTCTCCACCGTTTGCTTCCCATAGAAAACACGATCAATCAATTGAGAAAAAGTGCCACATGTGAGTTTCTTATCTCTCTTAATTAAATTGTCCACCAAATTGAGACTTCTTTTTTTGACCTATCGATAATTTTGTTGTAGAGTTCATGAAGAATTAATGCAAAAGAAGCATAAACCTTGCATTACTTCTTAGGTGCATTAATGCTTGGCCAATATTGTCGTCATCTTCTTCTCTAGAACCATTATGAATCATTGGTAATTTACAAGGTTCTGAGAACCGGACCGGATATCGAACCGGTCGGAGCAAGGGTTTAGAGGTTCAAAGGTTTAACCGGTTTAACCGGAGGTCCAACCGGGATATAACCGGTATATAATAAAGTATGTGTTTATATAAATATATGAAACTAACAATATATCCAACTACTTTCTTCAAGATTAGATCAACTAGGTCGAGCATGTGATATGTTTTTATCAGCAACTTAGTACGGTATTCTTGAAAAAAGATTAGTTTTAAAGAAAAATTCAAGTTTAAAACCATTGGATTCAAGAAATCTGGATACAAATTGAAGAATTTTATTAGAAGTTAAAACTATATCACAATAGTATTTGTTCACCCATAAACACTTAAACAGGGGACATTAGTAAAGCACATGCAAAATTACATTTCTAAATATGTCATATATTGCTGCCTTCATTCCAGCACGACGACGCAACGAGACTGGAGACAGGGCGAGGCTAGTGGAGGCAGGGTGGCGAGGCGAGGCTAGCGGAGGCAGGGCGGCGAGCCGAGGCTGGTAGAGGCAGGGTGACGCGTCGAGAGGCTAGCAGCGATGACTCTTTTGCAAGCAAACAGTAGATTTGTTCGTTTGGGACGTTGGGTGAAAGCAAACTAGATTTTTGACATTTTATTTTTTTAATTTTCATTTTCAGTAAGAAAGCAAAATTGTAAAAGGGGGGGAATCAAAAAATGAAAAATAAAATAAACCAAGCCGGTTTGACCGGTTTTTCCGGTTTGTCCGGTTCATCGGTTCCCGCCCGGTTCAGAACGGTTCGTATCCGGTTCTTGAGTAGCCGGTTTTCAGAGTCAACTCGGACCGGAAATCTGGCCGGTTCCCGGTTCAACCGGTCCGATCTCCTGGTCCGGTCCGGTTTTCAGAACACTGGTAATTTACCGAACCCTGTAATTAGATTTCCGTAATATCCAAAATACATATTCAATTTTTATATTTATCAAAACATGCACGTAATTATTTTTCATTATGCCCCTCCTTTACCAGTAGTCGGCTACAATAAACAATTGAGTGCACTAGCCGATTTTTAAATTTACTTAGATTTGTGATCAATAACCGAATGTCAATAACTCACATTGGTCGATTGTTAAACTTTCTTTATTTCCATTATATGGATGATCATTAAACAGCTCTCAAAATATGTATACTAATTTCAAAAACTCATATCTCACTGTTTATGTTAAAAAAAATTCATGTAAGAGGACATGGTTACACTTAGAATAATGGAAGGAATATAAAAGATTTAGTTTGAAGTATTTTTTTAAATGTCTAAGGCCATTAGGAAACTCTTGAGTGCTTCCTAAGTATAATTATGCTTTCACACTTAGCTTCCACAACTTAAATTGAGAGATACAAATTTTTAAAATCTTGACAACCTTGAGAGAATTTAACACAAGCTCATTAACGGGCTTAGGTTTGTCATATTTGCTCATCAACAACCAAGGGTGAAGCTAGAAATTGTATAGCTCACGGACTGGTCCCAAGTTGATCGAAAAAAAGCCCCCAGGCAACCTTCTCCTCTCTCTTATACATTCTTCCCTGACGACCTTCCTCTCTCTCACACATTCTTCCTTTCTCCTTCGCAAATCTGAGCTACAATTCCTCCTGGATGTTGTTGGGCCCCGATCCCTTGGGCCCCAGGCTAAAGCCCAGGTAGGCTAACAATTAGTTCTACCCTTGCCAAGACCATCAAGGGTTCTAAAACTCTCTTAGTTCGGACCATGCCAAGACTTTTATATTCTAAAAACTATAGGGTCATCAATCAATTTTGGCCAAAAACACATTGATTGTCTTAACCTCAGAATCACTTAAATCAGGACCATTAGAATCCTGGAAGTCTCATGAGTGTAATCATACCATCAGATTTCATAGCCTAAATTGAGATGTGTGAGTTTTTGAAATCTTCAGAAACTTAAAAATAATTTGGCACAACTCATTAAAGGGCATAAGCTTGTCATACTTACTCGCCGACACCATCAAAGAGTTTCTAGGACTCTTCTAATTTAGACCATATTAGGATTTTGAAATTCTAGACATTGTAAGACCATCAACGAGTTTTGGACAAAACTAGTTGATGGCCTTAGGAACTTCATAAACACTTTAAATTAAGACCATTACACTCTTGAAAACCTCCTGAGTGTAATCATACCCTCGTGCCTAAACTTCACAACCTATTTTGAAAGATACTGATTTTTAAAAATTTTCACAACCTTGAGATAATTTGATATAAGTTCATCACCAATACCACCAAAGGATTCTTAAGACTCCCTTAGTTTAGACTATGTAGGATTCTTAGGACTCCCTTAGTTTAGACTATGTCTAGATCTTAAAATTCAAGATACTATAGAGCCATCAATGAGTTTGGGCTAAAAACTAGTTGATGACCTTATGAATCTCTGAATCATTTCAAATTAAGGTCATTATACTCATGGTTCCCTCTTAAGTATAACCATTGTTGTTGCGACGAAAGGATTGGATCGCTAGGGGGGAGGAGGTAAATAGCTAACCTACAAATTAAAGTTCTATTTCTCTTGCTAATTACTTGGCAAGGACACACGCGCATTAAAATAACTCAAATAACACATACACAATGAGAAGCATACCATAGTGGACACCAGGATTTACTTGAATCACAATTCCCCAGGATTGTTACGTCCAAGGCCTATGCATATATAGATTTACCTATCCACTATCATTCTCTTATTTGGTAAAGTATCGAAAGTGGAAAATTTTGGATATTATTATCTCTATTAGGTGAGTTTATTTATATGTTGCACATGTTAATGCAATCTGAACCCTTTGAAATGATTTAACTTATGTTTATTGAGTTTTGGATTATTGGATGTGGATTAATTCGATATGTAGAACCCTTTAGCCCGATCCATTATCATCAATAGGTTGATAACAGATTGGTTGCCTATATAAGAGGAGAGGTCCCAACGGGTTGGGACATCTTGACATCTTCTTTTGTTCCCCATGAACGAAGGTTTGCGGCGCTGTCACCCTAATTCTCTTAGAATACCCTCCTCTTGCTTCCACTTCATCTTCTTCCACAGGAATTCTTGGACGTCACTAGAAGACAAGGAATAATAGCTCTTCAATCAGGTTCCTTGTCTTTCGATTTATACATTTGTGTTGTTATGCAATGTTTTCGTAGAAACAAGATCCTCATTATATTCTTGTATTTCCTCTTTGAATTCTTATTTGGTTTTTAGAATCCATGCGGTGCCATAAAGTTTTACAATGTCCTTTTAGAGAAACCTCATACACATCAATTGAGTACAATGAAAGAAGCTTTAAAACAATGCAAGGCAAAATGTATTTGATGTGTTGTTTCTTATGTTATTTGAGCCTCAACCCCTTTTATAGGCTCTATTTCGATCTAGTTATTATGTCGATGTGGAACCTTTCCAAAAGCCCAGAAGCCTTTTTGGTCGCCTACACATAGCTGGCACAACTGCCAACTTTATTCACAAACAAGTCACTTCAGATCTGATCTTGTAGATGAGGCACACATCCGGTCATCTGTGTTGAGGCAATCGACCCAAGAATGATCGGGAAGATCATGATTTTGATGTGTGTGTGCCAATATGTTTAAGGTTAGGGTGTTGTGTTGTTATTTGATATATGTGATTGGGTTTGCAGGACTTGGAAAATCACACATGGAGAACATATCCGAGAGACGAGAGCCGAGGGAGGAGGACTCCAAGGGCAAGCCGGGAAGTGGACTTCAATGGTACACGTGAAGGGTGGCATGGAGGCAAGCCAAGGGAAGGCTTGTGTGCGCATCCGAGGGACGATAGCCAGAGGAAGAAGATTTCAAGGGGCAAGCCAAGGGAGTATACTTGAAGGCACACGTGAAGGAGAGTGTTCGGAGTGAGAATGAGTGAATGTAGAGGGTGGGCAGTCGATCGATAGAGGCAGTCGACTGATAGAAAGGCAGTCAACTGCCAAAACTCACAGAATGTTTTTCACTCCGGACCAGTCGATTGCTCCAGGAGCAGTCGACTAGTAACCCCAAAATATAGACTTTGGCTAGCATTTAAGGCTATACCAGTCGACTGCCCCAGGGGCAGTCGACTGGTGCGGGGCTGGACAGCTTGGGAAGTTGTCTTGTTCTCTTATTTAAAGGGAACTTTTTGGCACGAGGACGGGACGGTTTTTTACTGTACAAAAGTGATGTTCGTGCCAATACTCCTCAGATCTTCCTCTCGCTTTTCATTGCATCTTGTAAAGAGGAAGAAGATGACTTATAAAGGTTTTCTCCACCTTGAAGGAGGTTTTCATAGTGGAGAGTGTGCAACCGCGTGGATCTTTGAATTAGTTACCTTTCGGGACTGATACCAAGTAAAAATCTCCTTGTTAGCGTTGAATTTGATATTGCTTATTATTTTTGTTTGTATTGCGCTAACAATCTTGTAGAGAAAACTTAGACAAAGTGTTATTCACCCCCCCCTCTCTAGCAACACACTCGATCTAACAATTGGTATCAGAGCCGGTTCGCTTCGGGAGGACTCACCGTCAACTGGAGTACAAAGAAATGGTGTTTCAAGAGAGCTATAGCACCGCAAGGCCACCGTTCTTCGACGGAAATGACTTCGCCTACTGGAAAGGTAGAATGCAATACTACTTAATGAATGATATTGAGAATTGGATAAGTGTTGTAGATGGTTTCGATGCACCCGTCAATGATCAAGGAGAGCCACTACCAATGAGATCTTGGCCAAAGGAAGTCATGAAGATGACGCAAGCAAATGCGAAGGCCACCACCACACTTCAATACGGATTGTCCAAGGAACAACTCAACAAGGTGGGGCAGTTCAAGAGCGCAAAGGAACTATGGGAGAAACTTGTGGAACTCAACGAAGAATCAAACGAGTCAAGGAGGACAAAGAAGGACCTCTTCGTGGCTCAATTGCAATCACTCTCCACGAAGACCAACGAGACGGTTAGCCAGCTACATGGAAGAGTAAAGGAGATCATCAACGAACTATATGTAATTGCGGAGAAAGTGGAAAACCGAGATCTTGTGAGGTATGTCTTGCAATCTTTCCCTCGGACTACATTGTGGGCATCAATGGTTTATGCCTACAAAGTATCAAGGGATTTATCTATGATAAAGTTAGATGATTTGTTTTGCGAATTTGAATTACATGAGCAAGCTAACGTTTCTTCCAAAGAAAAAGGTATAGCATTCATTGTAGAAAAGGAGAAGAAAAATAAGCAGGAGAAGAAGAAGGTTGTGTATTCATCATCATCCAACTCAGAGGAGTCTAGCACTTCAATGGATAGCGACCAAGAGGCCTTCATGGTAAGGAAAATCCGTAGGGCTTTTAAAAATTTTTCTAACAAGTCTTATGCTAGGAAAGGATCAAAGGGTAAGAGTAAAGCAAAAGACATCATTTGCTACAACTGTCACCAAGAGGGACACATGAAGAATGAGTGTCCCCAACTAAAGAGAAGACAAGAAAAGAAGGAGGAAAAGAAGAGGGGTGACAAGAAGAGATCAAAAGGAAAAGAGAAGAGTGCCACCAACCTCAAGGCTACTTGGGATGATCCATCATCCTCGGAGGAGGAAGAGGAGCATGTGTCCCACTTTGCACTTATGGGAGTGGACCATTTGGAGTCATCCGATGATGAGAGAAGCTCAAGTAGTGAAGATGAAAGTGGCTCATCATCATCATCATCCGAATCTGATGCGTCGGTAAGTGAGGTATATAGTCTACCATCTTCTACTCTTGTCAAGATCATTTCTAGTACAAATATAGATTTGGCTAAAGCTAGGAGAAAAATTAAGGACTTAAAGGATGAAGTTGTCATGCTTAAAGTAGAATCTACAAAACTTAAGGAAGATTTGCATGCTTTTTCTACCATATCAAATGATTCATGTCTTGAAAATGAAAATAAGGAACTAAGGGAAAAGGTAGAAGACCTAACCAAGGCACTTAGAAAGTTTCAAGTTGGCTCTAGTAACTTTGACATGATAATAAATAGTCAAAGAGTCGTTTACACCAAAGCCGGGTTGGGTTATAGGCCAAAAATCAAGGAAGTAGCTTTTGTTTCACTCATGGGTAGAAAGGGGGCCTCTAGGAGACTAAGTGTTAAGGGAAATGTCAAGAAGGCTTGGGTACCAAAGAAGTTTTTAAATAATGCTTGTGGAACTAAAATTTAGGTACCAAAAGATTGTATTTTCCATGTTGTATAGGTAAAAGTCAAGGATGCCTCAAACATGTGGATAGTAGATAGTGAGTGCTCAAGACATATGACCGGAGATGTGAGCAAGTTCACCACTATTAGCTACCAAAGAGAAGGGACTGTTTCCTTTGGAAATAGTGGGAAACTCAAAATAATTGGTAGAGGCACCATTGAGGTATCTCCTACAATCTCTATCTACAAAGTTCTTTTGATTAAAGATAAGAAATTTAATCTACTTAGTGTAAGTCAACTTTGTGATGCAGACTATAGGATTGAATTTCATTCTAGAAAATGTCTAATTAAACAAAATGGGTCTGAAAATGTCATGCTAGAAGGGTATAGAGAGGCTAATCTTTACTATATTAATCTTGCTTACGCTTCTAACAATTTGCCTAAGTGTCTCATGTCTAAAGAAGAAGAATGATGGTTGTGGCACTGAAGACTTGGGCACATCAACATGAGGAGCATTGCAAGAGTGGCAAAGGAGGAGTTGGTGAAGGGGCTCCCTATGATCAAGTATGAGAAGACCAAGATGTGCGATGCATGCCAAGAGGGTAAGCAATCAAAATTATCAGACAAAGGTAAAACCTTAACTAGCACTACTTTGCCCTTAGAGCTATTACATATTGATCTCTTTTATTGTCATAGCACCCCTTCACTAGTAGGAAGTAAGTATTGTTTAGTTATTGTAGATGATTTTTCTAGATTTACTTGGGTGTTCTTTATGAAACATAAGGATGATACCTTAGAGATCTTTATAGGGTTTAGTAAGAGGGTTGAAAATGAGAAACACCTTAAAATCAACCACATTAGGAGTGACCTGATAGATCGAATAGCGTTGCTAGAGGGGGTGAATAGCAATTCTTCATCATTTTCTCTACAAAATTGTTAGCGCAGCGGAAATACAAATAAAATAAGACTAACAATACTAGACAATGCTAACAAACCAATTTACTTGGTATCCACCCCGGACGGGTGACTAATCCAAGAATCCGTCGGTGGATCACTCCCCGGATAACCTCCGGCTAGCCCTCGTCGCTCCTTGTGGGTGGAGAAACCTCACCACAATCATTTTGACAATACCTGGGCACAAAAGACTACTAACTCACTTTACCCAAGCGAGTTTCGTCAAGAAGCGAAAGCATGAAATGAGCTCCTTTAAATAGGGCTCGAGTCATCTCAGGCCGCTACCAGTCGACTGCCCCATGGCCAGTCGACTGGTCCCATTCAGATTCGACCGTTACAGTACAACGTTCGAATCTGCCAGCCTGTGCTAGCCTACACCAGTCGACT
Organism: Boesenbergia rotunda; assembly: GCA_024364735.1. NCBI lineage: Eukaryota > Viridiplantae > Streptophyta > Magnoliopsida > Zingiberales > Zingiberaceae > Boesenbergia > Boesenbergia rotunda. The sequence goes on along the minus strand of JAGFNQ010003001.1, from coordinate 206,690 downwards.
GCCCCATGGCCAGTCGACTGGTACACACCTAAGCCTAGGGTTACACTCCCGAGTACATGTCTCTCCGCACTCGAACCCTCCCGGCTTAGCCCCTGAGTACAAGCACTCCTACTCATACCCTCACAACTCGGTTGACTCTTGAGCAGCCTTGACTGTTGCCTTTACGCCCTCTTCATCTTTGGCCCTCGTCCCTCGGATGCGCATGCAAACCTCCAGTTTGCCTCCATGCCACCCTTCACGTATGCCTCGAAGTCTGCATCCCTCGACTCATCGTCACTGCTATCCAACGGTCCCTTGGATGCGCACACAAGCCTCCAGCTTGTCTCCATACCATCCTTCACCTAAAGACATCAACCAAGTCCACGTGTACTTGTACACCTGCACACTCATGTACACATATTAGTCCAGCACAAAACCTAACTTAACCATTTTGCCCACACATCAAAACATCATGATCCTCCAGATCATATCAGGGTCGATTGCCCCAACAATCTCCCACTTTTTGATTTGTGGCAATATGTTAAGTTAGGTAAACAAATAGCAATAACAATAATAGTAGCAATGGCAATTGAAAACGCAAAGCATAACAAAACAAGAGGTAACCTCCCCCTTAACCTATGTTTTCTCTTAATTTTCAATCCTTATTGCCAATCCCAAGTTAAGTTCTCCCAACTTAACTCTACTCACAACAACCGGTTAAGTTATCCTAACCTAACACCCAAATTTTCAACATTAAGTTTCAACCAAAACCTAACTTACCACTCAAGTTACATACCACTCAAGTTCTCCCCCTTTGACACCATCAAAAAGATTGCCCCAAGCAACCCTACCCCTGGTGCCAAATAGAACTTATCCAGATTTTTGAAAACCCCCTCAGAAATCACAAAATCATAATCTGTCCACACTGCCAGTCGACTGCGATCCTGCCGGTCGACTGATACGCAAGTTTCTGAATTTTCAGCCGAAATTCAGAAACGCGTATAAAATTTCAGAAAATTCGGAAAAATGGTAAATTTTGTAAGCACGCTTGTTAAGGTATTCCCTACCCTAGAAAAATATTGGTTCATGAAAAACATCAACCGTGCTTGACTTTTGGTACAAACTCAATTTTCTTCAAAAAATGTCAACTTTGTATCAACTTTGAAATTCAATCATGATTTCCTATATTTTCCAATGTTATTCACCTCTATTTGACACATAGAATGGTTTCTAAACCTCCTTTTTTATAATGATATTTTCATTTTGACAAAAGCTCCTCTCTTTCTCTCTTAACTCTAGAAGATCATGCCCTTATCTATAGAAGTCCCATTATTTAACTTTCAACCAATATATATTAAGCAATATAAACAATATAGGATTTCAAACCATTTCATGAACATATATATAAAGATTATAACTTAAAAACATAGCTTTCTATCAATACAATTTACTTGTTTTAAATAAAATTTAAATTATGTATCATAAAATAATAATCAACTCATGTATCAAAGAATAAATAAAATAAAGCAAGTAAAGATCAAATCATGACATAACATAGCATAAACATAAATTGTATCATACATCAAGATAAGAAAAATATAAAGGTTGTCATGAAATAAAAATATGAAAGAGTAGCAAGGGCTAAAGCCCTAAAGTCATCCAAATAGTATAACATCAGAATGAGAAGTGTTTGAGAGATATAATGATACATCAAATAATAATGCTCTCAACACTGAAATGCTCCAAAAACTGCACCATCTCGTCAGAACATATCGTCGTCACCGCCTGGAGGAGGAGGAGGAGGAGGAGGAGCCTAAGAAGCGAGATGAAGTTGTCGTATCATCTCGTACATGTCATCCTGTCGGCTCTGGAATCCCTGGCAGAACTCCGTGAGGCCATGCACCTCCCCCTGAATCACCGTCTGGGTCTGCTGGATGTCGTGCATGTCCTCCTGAAGCCTGTGAATATCTGATCGGAGCTGAGTGAACTTCGCACGTGTAACTATCTCACCAGGCTCCTCATCTGAACTAGACGACTCTGGACGCTGTCTCCACACAAATGCCCCCTGGCGACTCTCAATGCCTGCCAAGGATAACTGACGAGTACCGATCTGGTCATAATCCTTGGATAGGTGCCGAATCTGACCGCTAGTGACATGGATGCCAAACCGCAACTGGAAAAACTCAGTCAAGACATGACAGAAGGGCATGTATATTTTCCCATTCACACTTTGAGAAAAATGACAGATCGAGGTAAATACATGAAGAGAGGCATCTATGTCCAACCTCCGCTCAAGGGCATACATCATTACTAGGTGAGGCAATCGGATCCTTGTCCTTCCCTTAGTAACGATAGGTAGGAGACACTCTACAACAATCTTGTACAGAACATGACTAAATGGACTTATGGGTTTGGCATCAAAGGTGCGCTCAGACTCATGTCTATGTCTTCTAAAGTAATGCAAATGAATCTGGTCAATAATAACGTAAGGAAACTCAAGTGGCTCAACGACAGTAGGGAAATAGGTGTTCACATTGTTGGATGCCCGACACTCTAAAAAACTAGCCAAAATCATGGCTGAGAAGGGGATGGTGACATCGGCCACTCTAGACTCATAAAGATTATTCTCCGAGTCAATACAAGTCAAGTTAGCATAGAACTCCTTACATAAGTCAACATTGATATGATGTTGACAATATACAAGTTGTTCTATACCAAAATGAGTGACCATTTCAATGATTTAAGGACACTTTTCTTGGAAGTAGGATTTATTAAGATACCTACAATTTATTTGGGTAAACTCATTTTTTTCAAACCGCTTTTTGCATTCTAAGGATCTAAATCTGCCCTCTCTTGGGGCTTGTTGATCTTGACGGGATGAACCTTCACCCCATGATCTTTTGGAAACAACCCTAAAATACCCAATGCATGCATGCATACCAAGACACCCCCCACAAAAGAGAAAATACCAAAGAAAACATACAAAATATCACATTCCAAAACAAAGTTTAAATGAAGAACTAAACCTTAAATCATGATACCTTTTCGCTAATCTCTTCATGGTGTTGATTTTGAGAGAATGACTTGAGGAGAGGAGTTTTAACCAACCCTAGAAGTAGATTCGGAGTGAAGGAGGACTTAGGAGGGGATTTAAGTTTTAACCAACCTTAAATCATGATCTAATAGCGTTGCTAGAGGGGGGGTGAATAGCAATTCTTCGTCGTTTTCTCTACAAAATTGTTAGCGCAGTGGAAATACAAATAAAGTAAGACTAGCAATACTAGACAATGCTAACAAACCGATTTACTTGGTATTCACCCTGGACGGGTGACTAATCCAAGAATCCGTTGGTGGATCACTCCTCGGATAACCTCCGGCTAGCCCTCGTCGCTCCTTGAGGGTGGAGAAACCTCACCACAATCACTTTGACAATACCTAGGCACAAAAGACTACTAACTCACTTTACCCAAGTGAGTTTTGTCAAGAAGCGAAAGCATGAAACGAGCTCCTTTAAATAGGGCTCGAGTCATCTCAGGCCGCTACCAGTCGACTGCGTCATGGCCAGTCGACTGGTCCCACTCAGATTCGATCGTTACAGTACAACGTTCGAATTTGCCAGCCTGTGCCAGCCTACACCAGTCGACTGCCCCATGGCCAGTCGACTGGTACACACCTAAGCCTAGGGTTACACTCCCGAGTACATGTCTCTCTGCACTCGAACCCTCCCGGCTTAGCCCCTGAGTACAAGCACTCATATTTAGACCCTCACAACTTGGTTGACTCTTCAACAGCCTTGACTGTTGCCTTCACGCTCTCTTCATCCTCGACCCTCGTCCCTCGGATGCACATGCAAATCTCCAGTTTGCCTCCATGCCACCCTTCACGTACGCCTCGAAGTCTGCGTCCCTCGGCTCATCGTCACTGCTATCCAACGGTCCCTCAGATACGCACGCAAGCCTCCAGCTTGCCTCCATGCCATCCTTCACCTGAAGACATCAACCAAGTCCATGTGTACCTGTACACCTGCACACTCATGTACACATATTAGTCCAGGACAAGAGCTAACTTAACCATTTTGCCCACATATCAAAACAGCATAATCCTCCAGATCATATCAGGGTTGATTGCCCCAACATGACCATGGTGGGGAGTTCCAAAATTCAAACTTCTAGCAATTTTGTGTAGAAAATGGGTATAAGCATGAATTTTCATACCCAAGGACTCCTCAACAAAATGATGTAGTAGAAAGGAGAAATAGGGAATTACAAGAGGCCACTAGGACTATGCTTAATGCATATTCTCTTCCTAGCTATTTTTGGGTCGATGCGGTAAATACCGCTTGTTACATTCAAAATCGAGTTTTAGTACATAGGTTCTTAGGTAAACCCCCATTTGAGTTGTGGAATGGGAGAATTCCACAAGTCCATTACTTTAGGATCTTTGGATGTAAGGTTTACATTCTAAACACCAAGGATGACTTAAGGAAGTTTGAATCAAAAGCGGATGAGGGAATTTTAGTTGGTTATTCATCCACTACTAGGGGTTATAGAGTGTACAACAAAAGGACCAAGGTAATTGAGGAATATTCAAATATTGTTTTTGATGAATCTACAAATACTTACCCTAGAAAAGCTTCAATTGATAAGGACATAGAGGAAAGTCAACCCTTGCCCAAAGAATCCAAGACATACATTTGGAGGACAATGATCAAGGGGAAGAAAGAAGTACCCTAGAGGATGAGGATCATGTAGTCAATGAACCTATAACCTCTAGGCCCTTGAGACATCATCAAGATCACCCCATTGACTAAATAGTGGGCGATGTCACTCAAGGGGTAAGGACTAGGTCCTATTTTAGAGATCAAAGTAGTCAAATTGCCTTGATTTCTCAATTAGCACCTAAATCTATTGATGAGGCATTAGGTGATGGGGATTGGGTTTTAGCTATACAAGAAGAATTAAATCAATTTGAAAGAAGTGATATTTGGGAGTTGGTTCCTAGGCCCAATGATTGCACCATTGTCACCACTAGATGGGTTTTTAGGAACAAGCTAGATGATCAAGGCAAAATTACTAGGAATAAGGCTAGACTGGTAGCTAGGGGGTTCAATCAGGTTGAGGGACTAGACTATGATGAGACATATGCCCCCATAGCTAGATTAGAGTCCATTAGAATTCTACTAGCCTATCCCACTCACATGGGTTTCACACTTCACTAAATGGATGTGAAGTCGGCATTCCTTAATGGGGTCATTAAGGAAAAGGTCTATGTAGAACAACCCCCCGGGTTTGAAGACCCAAACTATCCTAGACATGTTTACAAATTGAGAAAAGCTTGTATGGATTGAAACAAGCTCCCCAAGCTTGGTATAAAAGGCTTTCTTCATTTCTAGTGTCTAAGGGTTTTATGAGAGGAACAATTAACCCAACTTAGTTCCTAAAATCTAAAGATAAGGGCATATTTGTTGCCCAAGTGTATGTAGATGATATTATCTTTGGGTCCACAAATAATGATTTTCTACATGAGTTCATCAAGTGTATGGTGTTGGTGCAAGTTGCATCAATAATATTCTCGAATAAGTGTTTTAATATTTGACAATAGACTTAAGTCAGTGATATATTGAACAGACAAAGGGGAGTTAAGAGAGAAGTAACCAAGTGGACCAAAGTCCTAGTGAATCTAGGCAATAAGTCCTGGTTCGGGGAATTGGGTACTAAGTCTTGATCAAGGATTGGGCACTAAGTCCTAGCAAAGGGCTGGGCACCGAAGACCTGCTCGAAAGGTGGGCACGAAGTCCTGGTCGAGGACTGGGCATGAAGACCTGGCCGAGAGTTGGGCACCAAAGACCTAGTTCGAGGAATTGGGCACGAAGACCTGGCTGAGGGTTGGGCACCGAAGTCCTGGACTTAGGGTTTGGGCACGAAATCTTGGTCTGAGGGACTGAGCAACTTAGCTGAGTGATGACTAAGGAAAGAAGTAGAGATGGGTCAGGGATTGGACGTCTCGAGATCCGGAAGTATCGGAAGCTAAGCAAAAGTCCACCCGAAGGACTGGATGGCAACCGTCTCCTGAAAGGAGTAGGTGAAAGGCGCATTCTCGGGGGTGGGAACTTGCGTCGGTTCGACCTAGGGTTTCATGGAAATCAGAAGTCCGAACCAAGTCCTTAAGGCTAATATTGTATGTATATTTGCTTTGTGTTTGTGTATCTTGCAGGTGCCAAGAACCGAAGAAAAAGCAGGCAAGTGGCTGGAAAACAGCCAACCCTGGCGCCCCTATTGATGGGGGCGCTCAGACCAAAGAAGAAAACCCAGTTTGGGTTGAATGCTTTGAAGCCAGGCGCCCAGTAAGGATCAGGCCCCCAGCCCAAAGATTAAAAGTTGCAGTTTCATGAAGTAAGCAGAATAGGCTTCCAGTTAGGCGCCCGGGATGATACGGGGGCCCAAGTTGAAAGTTGTATTTGCTGTTTCGAGGTCGAAACACAGATAAGCCTTCACTCAGGCGCCCGAGAGTTCCAGGCACCCTGGTCAGAGGTTTTATCAGTCGCGGCGAGGTCGGCGCGGGGATAAGGTTTGACCAAGTTTGTAGGGGCACCCCCAACGTATCAGGCGCCCGTATGAAACCTATATAAGGGGCTTCGACCCCTATGCTTCAGACGCAACTTCCAAGAGTGATTCTGAGCATTCTGACCGACGACAACGCGCTAAAGATGAGGTTCTGCGTCTGAGAGGCTCCAGGAGGAAGTGCGCGGCACTTCGGAGGTCCAGATCGGCAGACGCTTCGACATAAATTGTTTTGGTTCGATTTACATTCTGCAATTCAATCTACTTATCTTTTTGCTTGTAAATCAACTGTAAGACGGGTTTTCTCCGCCTCCAGAAATTCCAGAAAAGAGACCAATAGTGGACTCACGCCGAGTATGTAGGCCTTGGATGTACTGACCCTGGGGGGTCGGGAACCAAGTAAATAAATCCCACGTGTCTGTCGTCTTGCTTTTATTTTTTTGTATTTACTTATCCGCTGTGCTACTAACGCTCTAAGTCTAGAAAATAGTTAGAAAGTTTCACGAAGATTTCCGCGAGAATTTTCACGGTCAATATTCACCCCCCTCCCCTCTATCGACGGTACCGGTCCTACAATTGGTATCAGAGCAAGGCCGCTCTTCACCGAACTAACCATCGACGGAGCAACGACGCCAGGAGTTGAGGGGGAGCCCAGGGGTGAATCAGGTACATTTTAATTTTAAATGTCAAATTTTAAATTCCATGTTATATACTTCACGTGCAGGGAGAGAGGGCACTATAAAAATCAGTGTCCTACTCGTAAGACTCGGTTTACACCACCAGCGGCAAAGGGCGCACCAGCGCCAGGAGTCTGAAAAAATAAGGATCACGTACGATGCTTCAAATGTGAGAAGTACGGACACCACAAAAATAAGTGTCCGACAAAGGTACGCAGAATTTACATTCCAAAAATTTTACAAATTCCTGCACTGTCTTATGATAATTTAGTTAATTTCTCTGATAAATTAGAATTATTGCATAGTCAAATTAATATCTTGCATGACCAGTTAGAAAATGCAAATAATGCTAAAATATCAGAAATCAATTATTTAATCCTTAATGTCAACTTAATGATTTCTGAAATTAATTCTGACAATATTAAAAATAATTCTGATTCTGAAATTAAATCTGTTATTTCAGAAAATCTTAAGAATAATTCTAAATTCAAATATGATAATATTGAAGATATTCCAGAAATTAATTCGAAAAAATCTTAAGGATAATTCAGATATTAATTCTGAAAATATTAAGGATGAATCTGAATTCAAAAATCTTAAGGATAAATCTGAATTTAAAAATCTTAAGGATAATTCTAAATTTGAAAATCCTTTAGATAATTATGAATTCAAATTTGAAAATCCGTTGTATAACTCTGAATTCGAATTTGAAAATCCTAAGGATAATCCAGAAGTTAATTCTAAAAATATTATTTTTGAGGATAATTCTGAAGATGAAATTCTCCTATATAATAATTTAATTATAGATAATCATGAAAATTATTACAAAACTTTAACTAGTGACCCAAATTACTCCTCCTAATTTGAGGATACTAAAAGATGTAATTTTGAGGATGTGGAGGATATGGAACTATCTAAGATAAAGGTCATAGTTAATAAAGTTCATAAAGGTTCAAACAAATCCGAATTGTTAGAAAATTTTGAAAAGATAGATAAAGAAGAAATAGTGGATGAAGCAGAAATTTTTGAAATAATGAAAATGATGAACTTAAACCCACAACTATTAATTAATCATTTCAACCTTAATTATTCAAATCTTAATTAATTCAAACTTAAATTAATTCAATTAAATCTTAATTAATTCAAACTTAAATTAATTCAGTTAAATCTTAATTAATTCAAACTTAAATTAATTTAATTAAATCATAATTAATTCAAACTCAAATTAATTCAAATTCAATTAAATCTTAATTAATTCAAATAAATCTTAATTAAATCAAATTCAAATTAATTCAACCTCAATTAATTTCTAACTAATTCAATTTCAATTAATTCTTAATTAACTTGAATCCAACTAAATCTTAAATAACTTAAACTCGAACTGAAATCAAATTTTACCCAAACTGTAACAATTAAAATTAATAACATTAAATATGTTAAAGTGGGTTGGTATATTCGCGGGTTCACACGACATGTATCAAATCGAGAATTTGATACATTTTTTAGAAACTTAATTAAAATGCCTTCTCACTTGTTTGACTCATGCATAATTACCATGCCATGCATTTGCTACTTCTTTTAAATATATGACATGTCATTCATATTTAATTTTATGCATAATTTAGAATGGTTATAGGAAAAAGATTATTTGAAACTTGAACAACCTAGTATTGGGTGGAGGTGAGATGATAGTACGTTAGGGAAGCCATCTTGGCGGAACTAGCCGAAGCTACCGATCCAAGACCCAAACTAGTTAGACCAAAATCTTTCAAGGAGTAACTTGAAAATGGATTTTCAATAAAAGGCTTTGTCAAGGAAAGGGTTGATGATCCAATAAGGCTACGGCCAAAGAAGGCCTAGTGCCTCGCCAAGACCTGGAAGCCGATTATTGAAAACCAAATTCATTTTACTATTGTCAGATTTGAATCTAACACAAGCTTCAATCAATCTTAGATTTAATAATAAATTAAGTAAAATGATTCAAGCATCTCACAATACACCCATAAGATAATCATGCTTGCTGTATTGAGATATCTAGAATGGGTGAGATGTTAAGGACTAATGAATTGAAAAATTGTTTTCAAAATTGCTAGAATATTTTTCTAAAAATATATTTTCAAAATAGTGTTTTAACATAATAATGTTTTTATGAATTTCATGCTTGTTTGATTGCCAATACAGTATATGTTTTCAAAAATTATATCCTTTTGAAAATTGTTTGACTCACACAATTAGACACAAGCCTCTTAGGACAACACTAAAGTTCCTTAGGACACTTAGATAGAGTCAAACGATGTCGGATACAGGGGGAGTGCTTTCATTATTTTGAAATGTTTTTTTTCAAAAACTGTGCTTTCAAATAACTATCGCTTGTGTTTTCGAAAAAGGCTCCTGATTTAAAAGATTATCTTTCCAAAATATTACTTGATTCTTTGACTTTGATAAATCCTAAAGACACAGAGGAAGGTCCACTTCATGATCTTCAAGGACTCCTAGGATGTGTCAAACTTAGGGGGAGTCTGAGTCAAAAGAAAATTTTTAGAAAAGTTTTTTTTGGTAATTGCTTATTTTTGAAACTGTTAAATAATTCTCTTTGATCTGAACCAAATCCTAAAGACTCAGAGGAAGAATACTTGTGGTCAACAAGCTTCCTAGGACTGGGTCAAGTTTAGGGGGAGGTCAAATTAAAAGAATCATTTAATAACATGTTTTCATTAACTATATCTTCAAAATCTTGCTGAAAATATAAATCTTTCAAAATACTATCATTCTATTTTTCAGAATTTTTGTGGCTTATGAAATTGTTTCTGAAATAATATTTACTTGGGTTGGAAAATTTCCAGGACACTTAGGGAAATGTCCTTGTAGTTAACAAGGTTTCCTAGAATTGTGTCAGACTGGAAAAGAAACCTAATCAAGTAAAATATTATGTTTTCAAAGTCTAACACTTTTCAAAATGTACTTATATTTTTCAAATGCTAATATTTTCAAAATAGTGCTTACTTGAATTTGGAGAATTTTCCAGGACACTTAGAAAAATATCCTTGCAGTCAACAAAGTTTCCTAGGATTGTGTCAGACTGGAAAAGAAACCAGTGAAATTTTATGCTTTAAAATTTAAGATTTCTCAAAAAGTACTGATATTTTTCAAATTTTACATAATTTTTCAAAAGTACTTGCATTTTTCAAAGCTCTAATATTTTTCTTGCATGTTTCAAAAACTCAATATATCTCAAAAACACTTGCATTCTTGAAATCTCTTTTCTAAATTTTTTTCTAAAGAAAATTTTCTCAGATCAAACATTTTTCTTACAATACAAAATAGTTTTCAGAAGTGCACAATACTTTCACAATACTTTTCAAAATGGATTTGTTCTGGAAATTTAAGTACTTAGTATTACTATGCTTTCAAAAATTTATACTAAGTATTTTCAAAAGAACAAAATGTTGTCATTGTTGGTGCAAGAATTCTTGATTTTTTTTTGATGTATGACAAAGGGGGAAAGATGCGCCTTAGGTTAGAAATAAATGTTTTTTTCTTACCAAAGGATAAATTAATCAAAATGTTTTCAAAAAGGGGAGAGTGAAAGTTAGAATTTTTTTTCTATTTTTCCTAGAGGATCAAAAATTGATTTGCAAAACTTAGATCATTTTTTATTTTGATCCCAAGGATAGTAAGTTAGCCCTTTCAACCAATCTAACTTAAGATATTGTCAAACATCAAAAAGGGGGAGATTGTTGGTGCAAGTTGCATCAATGATGTTCTCCTCTAAGTGTTTTAATGTTTGACAATAGACTTAAGTCAGTGATACATTTAACAGACAAATGGGAGTTAAGAGAGAAGTAACCAAGTGGACCAAAGTCCTAGTGAATCTAGGCAATAAGTCCTAGTTCGGGGAATTGGGTACTAAGTCCTGATCAAGGATTGGGCACTAAGTCCTGGCAAAGGGCTGGGCACCGAAGACCTGCTCGGAAGGTGGGCACTAAATCCTGATCAAGGATTGGGCACTAAGTCCTGACAAAGGGCTGGGCACCGAAGACCTGCTCGGAAGGTGGGCACAAAGTCCTCGAGGACTAGGCAAGGAGACCTGGCCGAGGGTTGGGCACCGAAGACCTGGATCGAGGAATTGGGCACGAAGACCTGACCGAGGGTTGGGCACCGAAGTCCTGCACTTAGGGTTTGGGCACGAAGTCTTGGTCCGAGGGACTGAGCAACTTAGCTGAGCGATGATAAGGACAGAAGTAGAGACGGGTCAGGGTTCGGACATCTCGAGATCCGAAAGTATCGAAAGCTAAGCAAAAGTCCACCCGAAGGACTGGGTGGCAACCGTCTCCTGAAAGGAGTAGGTGAAAGGCGCGTTCTCGGGGGTGGGAACTTGCATCTGTTCGACCTAGGGTTTCATGGAAATCCGAAGTCCGAACCAAGTCCTTAAGGCTAATATTGTATGTATATTTGCTTTGTGTTTGTGTATCTTGCAGGTACCAAGAACCGGAGACAAAGCAGGCAAGTGGCTGGAAAACACCCAACCTAGGCGCCCCTATTGATGGGGGCGCCCAGACCAAAGAAGAAAACCCAGTTTGGGTTGAATGCTTTAAAGCCAGGCACCCAGTAAGGATCAGGCGCCCAGCCCAAAGAGTAAAAGTAGCAGTTTCGTGAAATAAGCAGAATAGGCTTCCAGTTAGGCGCCCGGGATGATACGGGCGCCCAAGTTGAAAGCTGTATTTGCTGTTTCAAGGTCGAAACACAGATAAGCCTTCACTCAGGCGCCTGGGAGTTCCAGGCACCCTAGTCAGAGGTTTTATCAGCCGCGGCGAGGTCGGCGCGGGGATAAGGTTTGACCAAGTTTGTAGGGGCACCCCCAACGTATCAGGCGCCTGTATGAAGCCTATATAAGGGGCTTCAACCCCTCTGCTTCAAACACAACTTCCAAGAGTGATTCTGAGCATTCTGACCGATGACAACTCGCTAAAGATGAGGTTCTGCGTCCAGGAGGCTCCAGGAGGAAGTGCGCAGCACTTCGGAGGTCTAGATCGATAGACGCTTCGACATAAATTGTTTTGGTTCGATTTACATTCTGCAATTCAATCTACTTATCTTTTTGCTTGTAAATCAACTGTAAGACGGGTTTTCTCCGCCTCCGGAAATTCCGGAAAGGAGACCAATAGTGGACTCATGCCGAGTACATAGGCCTTGGACGTACTGACCCTGGGGGGTCGGGAACCAAGTAAATAAATCCCGCATGTCTGTCGTCTTGCTTTTATTTTTCTGTATTTACTTTTCCACTGTGCTACTAACGCTCTGAGTCTAGAAAATAGTTAGAAAGTTTCACGAAGATTTCAGCGAGAATTTTCACCCTCTATCGATGGCACCGGTCCTACATATGGAAGATGAATTTGAGATGAGTCTTGTAGGAGAGTTAACTTTCTTTTTAGGACTTCAAGTTAAGCAAACAAATGAAGGGACATATATATTTCAAACTAAGTATGCTAGGGAAATGCTAAAGAAATTTGGCCTAGAAAATGCTAAGGTAGCCACTACCCCTATAGGAACAAATGTCAAAATGGATAGTGATGTTGAAGGGAAAATAGTAGACTCAAAACAATATAGGAGCATGATTGGGAGTCTATTGTACCTAACCGCTAGTAGACCCGATATACTATTTGCGGTTGGTATGTGTGTAAGGTACCAATCATGTGGCAAAGAGTCTCATTTGATGGTAGTAAAGAGGATCCTAAGGTATGTTAAAGGTACTCTCAATGTCGGACTTTGGTATCTAAGAACCCCAAATGTTGATCTTATTGGATACACCGATTTGGACTATGCGGGGTGTAAACTAGATAGGAAGAGTACTAGTGGAGAATGTCAATTCCTTGGGTCTTATTTAGTTAGTTGGAGTAGTAGGAAACAACCATGTGTTGCCCTATCAACAACGGAGGTCGAATATGTGGCAATGGGTGGTTGTGTGTCCCAACTACTTTGGATCATGTACATCTTAGAGGATTATAAGTTACATTATTCCAAGTTCAAAGTTTTATGTGATAATGTAAGTACAATCAATTTGACTAAGAATCTGGTTCACCATTCTAGAACAAAACACATTGAAGTGAAGCATCACTTCATTAGTGACCATGTGGCAAGGGGAGACATAGAATTACACTATGTTGAGTCAAAGTCAAACCTTGTTGATATTTTTACCAAGCCTCTTCCCGAATCGGAGTTTACATCCTTAAGAAGAGGCCTTGGTATGTGTTTTGTAGAAGTACAGGATGAACCTTGGGGTAATAGATTAGGAAGGTGGTGCTTGATCCATTAGGATGATACAAATGATTCACTTGTGCTTGTGGCATAGTCTTGGGTCATTAGATGCTTCAAATTATGAAAAATAGACCAACCATAGGGAAAGCATGTGTTTAATTAATGGGCATCTTGCCCAAAAATCATGGTTGGACATTTTAAACATTTGAAAACCATTTTATATTTTATATGTTTTGTCATAAGCTTAGAAGATATATGATTACAAAATTAGGTTGAAAGATTTATACAAACTTAGTGGTTTTCAAGAATTTTGAACTTTAGTCAAAAGTCAAGCATGTTTGAAATTTTTCATGAACTGATATTTTTCCTTGATAGAGTATATTATATCAAACATGCCTGCAAACTTTTACAATTTTTGAAATTTTTTGGAATTATTTGGAGGTTTCTGAAATTCGGCTCAGAAGCTGAAATTTCAGACTGACAGAGTATCAGTTGACTACCCCAAGGGGCAGTCGACTGGCACGCCTGATTTCAGCCTGCTGAGCATTTTTTCAGAAATCGAAATTTTTCTCATTTGATGCCATGGGGTAGGGTTGCTTAGGGCAATCATTTTGATGGTGTCAAAGGGGGAATGGGTGATTTAAGTTAGATTTTTAGCTTAAATTTTTGACTTAATCTTGGATTACGAGGAAAATTTGAAAATGGATGAAGGCATAGGTTAAGGGGGAGGTTACCCTTAGATTTTGCTATGTCTTGTATTTTAATTGCTGTTGCTTGTTGTTAAGTTAGGTTCGCAACTTAACTTTTGGTTTATGATAAGAATTGAAAATGGGAGAAGACATGGGTTAAGGGGGAGGTTCCTCTTGGTTTTACTATGTCTTGTTTTTCAATTGCTATTTTTATTTACTGTTGTTGGTAATTATTTATTCCCTAACTTAAACATATTGCCACACATCAAAAAGGGGGGATTGTTGAGGTAATCGAGCCAAGAATGATCGGGAAGATCATGGTTTTGATGTGTGTGTGCCAAGGTTAGGGTGTTGTGTTGTTATTTGATATGTGTGATTGAGTTTGCAGGACTTGGAGAATCACACATGGAGGACATATTTGAGGGACGAGAGCCGAGGGAGGAGGACTCCAAGGGCAAGCCGGGAAGTGAACTTCAAGGGCACACGGGAAGGGTAGCATAGAGGCAAGCCAAGGGAAGGCTTGTGTACGCATCCGAGGGACGATAGCCGGAGGAAGAAGACTTCAAGGGGCAAGCCAAGGGAGTATACCTGAAGGCACACGTGAAGGAGAGTGTTCGGAGTGAGAATGAGTGAATGTAGAGGGTGGGCAGTCGACTGATAGAAAGGCTAGCAACCCCAAAATATAGTCGTTGGCTAGCATTTAAGGCTATACCAGTCGACTGCCCCAGGGGCAATCGACTGGTGCGGGGCTGGACAGCTTGGGAAGTTGTCCTGTTCTCTTATTTAAAGGGGACTTTTTGGCACGAGGACGGGATGGTTTTTTACTGTACAAAAGTGATGTTCGTGCCAATACTCCTCAGATCTTCCTCTCGCTTTTCATTGCATCTTGTAAAGTGGAAGAAGACGACTTGTAAAGGTTTTCTCCACCTTGAAGGAGGTTTTCATAGTGGAGAGTGTGCAACCGCGTGGATCCTTGGATTAGTCACCTTTCGGGGTGGATACCAAGTAAAAATCTTCTTGTTAGCGTTGAATTTGATATTGCTTATTATTTTTGTTTGTATTGCGCTAACAATCTTGTAGAGAAAACTTAGACAAAGTGTTATTCACCCCCCCTCTAGCAACGCACTCGATCTAACAGTCTGGACTAGATCTAGTCACCTAACCTGGACAGATCTCAACATATCTACAAACCAGTCACCCTTGATCCGGCCTCACTGACTTGATAATCTAATCACCTAAACCATTTTTGGTCCTCGGACACCCGACCACTCTGGATCTTGATCAGCTCATTTTGATTTGTCCTCCATGCATGTTTTTGATTGCTTGAACTATCTTTAGTCGCCCAGACACCCAGTCAATTTGGATCTTGATTAGCTTGCTTCAATCTATCCTCCATGTTTCCTTTCGGTCGGCTTGATTTTACTTCCACTCACCTAGATCACTCAAAACTGTTGGTGCAGAAAGCACCAAAGTCAAACCTGTGTTTTGATAATGGCAACAGGGTTCAAAAGTTAAGTCTTACTTGTTATCTAAAATGTCACTCTAGTGTGCAGGGTAAAAAGTCCTAGCGAAGGACTGCTAGGCACTGGCGAAGGAATGCCAGGGTAAAAAGCCCTAGTGAAGGACTGTTAGGCACTGGCGAAGGAATGCCAGGGTGAAAAGCCCTAGTGAAGGACTGCTAGGCACTGGCGAAGGAATGCCAGGGTGAAAAGCCCTAGCGAAGGACTGCTAGGCGCCAGGCGAAGGACAGCTTGGGACTGAAGCCCTAGCGAAGGAATGCTAGGCTCCGGGCGAAGGACGGCTCGGTATCTAAGACCTGGCAAAGGACGGCCAGGCAAAAGTCCAACCAAAGGAGCGGTTGGCATCAGGTACATTCTCCCGAGAGGAGTAGGTGAGGACGCGTTCCCCGTCGAGGGAACAGTAGGCGTCGGTTCGACCTAGGGTTCCATTTTGGAGACCCAAAGTCAGAACCAAGACAGCTAAGGCTGTATAAAATAATAATATAATACTACTTTTTGGACTAACCCTGGATGCAGGACCGAAGGACCAAGTATCTGCAGCTCAGAGAGCCTCAAAGGAGTGAGGCAGAAGCTGAGCAGGGCGCCCCGGATGTTCCGGGCGCCCCCAAGGTCAACCCAAATCAGCAGGAGCGAAAACACGCCTCGACAGTTATATGTCGCGGCGCCCCGGATGCTCCGGGCGCCCCGCCTGTCGTGGGCGCCCCCAGTGCCAGCTGCCGAAGCACACCCTCGCGAAGCCAAGAGGATGAAGGCTTGACCCGGTCAATGCGGGCGTCCCGAGCGCTCCGGGCGCCCCGGTCAAATTTGATCCAGATTTTGAAGGGATCAGATGTTGACCGAGCTGGAGACGAATCGACCGCCACGTGGGGGGGCGCCCCCGACGTCCCGGGCGCCCCCAGGCCCTATATAAAGGGCCCTCGACCCCAAGGCTGAGCAACACTTTCAATCAACGCTTCTACGCTCTTCTGCTCTCGCGCCTCGCTCCGGAAACCTCCCAACTCGAGCCGACGACGTCCCGCTGCTCCGAAAAAGACAACCTACATCAGACGTCGGTAAAAGAAGAGCCTCTTTTTAATTGTTAAGTTTACTGTGCTGTATTTATAAATCAATCTTTGTAAACTATTATTGCGCCTCATATAGAATTGCCCAAGGTAAACGGTCAACGACCGTGGGCCTTAGAGTAGGAGTCGACCTAGGCTCCGAACCAAGTAAAAATTACTGTGTTCGCATGTGTTATTTTTTTTCTTCCGCTGTGCAAATTCTCTATCCTAAATCCGAACGCTTTCCGATATTCACCCCCCCTCTATCGGTTCTCTCGATCCAACAAGTGGTATCAAAGCGGGGAAGTTCAAATTTGGTGCAACCACCAGTTTGAAAATTTTTTCGGATTTTTATTTTCTTTTTCTCGTTCGAATTTTTTTTAAATATTTCGTTCGAATTTTCTTTTTCCCGTTAATCGAGGTTGGTGCAACACCCCTCGTTATTTCATTTTATTCATCCCACACTACTAATCCAAGACCAAGTCTTGGGAAATCTTTTTTAGTTATTTTTTTCAGATTAAATGGCCATGCAAGAAGGATTCAGCACCGCCAGACCTCCACTTTTCAGTGGAGAAGACTTTTCCTACTGGAAAAGTCGAATGGAGGTCCACCTGAAAACTCAGGTGGACATGTGGATCATCATCCAGTCCGGACTGGAGATTCCCACAAATGCTGACGGGGTTCCTCAAAGCTACACAGAGTGGGACACCGCTCTGAAACGAAGAATCGAAGCAGATGCAAAGGCGACTCAGACTCTTCAATGTGGCTTGACAAAAGAGGAACTAAACCGAGTGGGCCCCTTCAACAGTGCCAAGGAGCTATGGGCAAAACTGATCGAGCTACATGAAGGAACATCAGACACTCGGATCAGTAAGAGAGATCTGCTCCTAAACAAACTGTACACCATCAAGATGGCCGACAATGAAACAGCAGCCCAACTCCACGCACGAATCCAAGAATTGATGAACGGTCTTCACACTATAGGTCACAAGGTCGAAAACCGTGACCTAATAAGGTATGCCTTAAACGCTTTCCCTAGAAATACCTTGTGGGCATCTATGGTAGATGCATACAAGGTTTCAAGGGATCTCTCCAAAATTAAATTAGATGAATTGTTTTCCGAGTTAGAACTTCATGAACAGACTAACTGCAATATGGCCGAGAAAGGTATTGCCTTTGTTGCAGGAAAAATTGGAAAATCAACAAAGAAGAAGCCACAACCTGAACCCGAGTCTAACTCAGACTCAGACTCAGAAGACGAAGAAGGAGATCGACCGAAGCTGGTCCGATTGGCCCGAAGTTACTATAAAGAATTAAAGAACCAAACCAACAGAAAGAAGGCCAACCGAAGAAAGGACGAACCAGCTGAACTCATAAATGACAAAAACAAGCCCAACGTAACCTGCTACGAGTGCAAGAAGAAGGGCCACTACAAGACGGAGTGTCCAAACCTGAAGGAGACCAAAAAGTCAAGAAGAAAGAAAGCACTCCAAGCATCCTGGGACGAATCTTCCTCAGAAGAAGAAGAAGAAGCACCTCAGTCAAACCTACTAGCCCTGACTGCCTCAGAAGAAGTCGGGACCGAGTCAGAATCTGAACAAGACGACGGCAGACTAACCTTTTCAGAAGATGGCGAAATCAAGGTAAGTGGTTTCAATAGAAGTCAATTAAACGAACTTATTTCTTATCTTTCTCGAGATTTGGCGAAAGCCAAACTCCGATTCGAGTCCCTCCGACAGGAAGTAAAACTCCTGAAAGAGGGAGCTGACTCTAAATCCTTAACCGAGAAAGTTCAAGAAGGAACTCCTACTCAAGTTGAAAAACTTGAGAAAGAGAACTCCTCCCTGAAAACTCAGGTTAAGGATCTTAGATCAGCCTTAGAACGATTCACTTCTGGTTCCAAGGGTCTTGACATGATTCTTGGAAAACAGAAGTCCGTTCTAAATCGATCCAGACTTGGCTATAGAACCAAATCCCGACAAAGATCTTATTTTGCTGTACTGAATCAGTCCAGAGGTAAAGTTCAGGCATGGGTACCTAAACTGTACCTGAACAAACCAACTGGATCAAATCAGTATTGGATCCCCAAGGACAAGATTTACATCTTGCCTAATCATTACCGTGGCTTTAGTCCAGGGGGAGCCAAATTAAAAACTATTTTTATTGTTAAATAGAATTTAATTCTTGCAATTTGCCTAATTGATTGTTTATTTAAATTTCTGCAATTTACCATGCTTAAACTTAGGTTAGTATAACGACTGAACAAACTTGACTGAAACTTGACAACATAGTATTGGGTGGAGGTGAGATGATAGTACGTTAGGGAAACCAAATCTAATAAGATCAAGTTTACTTGGTCTCTTTAGACTGGTGAAACTAGCCGAAGCTACCGATCCAAAATCCAAACTAGTTAGACCAGAACTTTTTCAAAAATTAATTTTGAAAATGAAATTTCATTAAACGGCTTTGTCAAGGAAAGGGTTGATGACCAATAAGGCTACGGCCAAAGAAGGCCTAGTGCCTCACCAAGACCTGGAAGCCAATTTTTGAATTTCAAATTCAAATTACTTTTTATAAAATTCAAATCTAACACAATTTTCAGTTAAGCATAGATTCAAGCATCCTTTCAAAATAAACTTAACTGTTTTCAAAAATTAATTTAATGTTTTCAAAATAAATAATAATTTCTCAAAGTAATTATCAAAACCTGTCTCACAAAACCTATAAGGCTAACGTGATTGAAAACCCTAGATTTGGGTGAGACAGACTAGGTAGTGAAACTCAATTTAAGCTATTCCTGACTCTAATTGGATCCAAATCAATAAATCTCTTTATGTGTAGGAACATAAAGATTTGGACCAATGGATGTTGGATAGCGGTTGCTCCAGACACATGACTGGAGATAAATTGAAGTTCACCAAACTCAAGTTCAAAAACCTAGGCTCAGTGGCATTTGGTAACAATGCTACACTCAAGGTAATTGGGTCAGGTAATATTGAGCTTAAATCTGACTTTATTATTAGGAAAGTTCTTTTGGTTGAAAACTTTAAGTTTAACTTGCTTAGCATAAGTCAGTTATGTGATTCTGGTTATATAGTCACCTTCAACAATTCTAACTGCCTGATTAGAAATGTACAAGACTCAGAAATCATACTTAAGGGCACTAGGAAAAATAATGTATACACTGTAAACCTTCCCTCAGTACCCAAATGTATGTTAACTCAGCTAGAACAATCGAACCTCTGGCATAGGAGACTAGGTCACACTAATCTGAGGACTATATCAAAAGTCACCCAACTTGGCCTAATCAAAGGAATTCCCAAAATTAAAAACAATGAAAACCTAATATGTGAATCATGTAATCAAGGTAAACAAACCAAATCTAATCACAAACTAATCCAATCTGACCTAACTCAAACCACACTTGAGCTCCTGCACCTTGACCTATTTGATTCACATGGAGCCAAGTCACTAAGCGGGAACCGATACTGCTTAGTAATAGTTGATGATTATTCTAGGTTCACCTGGGTTAGGTTTCTAAAAACCAAAGATGAAACCCTAAATCTATTTAATGATTTCTGTAAATTAATTGAAAATCAAAACGATACTAAAATTAAAAGACTTAGGAGTGACCACGGGGGAGAATTTGAAAATCAACAGTTTGAGGAATTTTGTAAGATCAATGGGTATTTACATGAATTTTCATGTCCTAGAACCCCCCAACAAAATGGGATAGTCGAAAGAAGAAATAGAACATTACAGGAAGCCGCTAGGGCTATGCTCAACGAATTTAACTTAGCAAACCAATTTTGGGCAGAAGCGATTAGTACGGCGTGTTACATCCAAAATAGGGTTCTGATTAACAAGCGACACAACAAAACACCCTATGAACTGTACTACCATAGGCTCCCAAATCTACACTACCTAAGGGTCTTTGGATGCAAAGTCCATATCCTAAACACCAAAGACTACTTAGGGAAATTTCAGTCCAAATCAACTCTAGGTATCTTCCTAGGATACTCAACCACAAGTAGAGCCTATAGAGTTTACAACAAACAAACTAAGAAAATTGAAGAAACAACAAACTTAATATTTGATGAAGAAGTCAACTCAACATCTGATAATCCAGACCTAACTTCATCAAATTCTGATCAAGAAAATAATGAACAAACAAGTGAACCTTTAATTGAACCCTTAAACGAACTAACTATTGAACCAATTAATGAGTCAACTGAACCAATTAATGAGTCAACTGAACCAATTATCGAATCAACAAATGAACCAGCCCTAAGAGTCGAATCAAATAGTGAACCAAACCGATCAGCCGGACCTGAGGCTGAACCAAGTTCTAGAAGAACCAAGAAACCCAGACTTAGTCACCCAACCGATCAAATTGTGGGTGATCCAACTCTAGGAGTCAGGACTAGATCCTCCTTTAGAAACCTAAGTCAAATAGCTATGATATCAAAAATAGAACCCAAAACTATAGATGAAGCCCTACCTGACCCTGATTGGATCATAGCTATGCAAGAAGAATTAGCCCAATTTAAGAGGAACCAAGTCTGGGAACTAGTGCCTAAACCTGAAGGCAAATCCATCATTGACACTAAGTGGGTCTTTAGGAATAAGCTAAATGATCAAGGTGAAATAGTTAGAAATAAAGCCCGCTTAGTAGCTAAGGGATTCAGTCAAGTAGAGGGATTAGATTACGATGAAACATATGCCCCAGTAGCTAGACTTGAGTCCATTAGAATGTTGTTAGCCTTTGCATCCCATAAAGGATTTAAGCTATACCAAATGGATGTAAAGTCAGCCTTCCTAAATGGATTCATTAAAGAAGAAGTTTATGTAGGACAACCCCCTGGGTTTGAGGACTTAGACAAACCTGACCACGTTTACAAATTAACTAAAGCACTATATGGGTTAAAACAAGCACCTAGGGCTTGGTATGAACGTTTATCAACTTACTTAACTTCTAAAGAATTTAAACAAGGACAAATTGACTCAACTTTATTCATTAAAACCCTAGGAAAAGATATATTTATTGCCCAAATTTACGTAGATGACATAATCTTTGGATCCACCAACACAAACTTCCTAAAAGAGNTGGTCTCTTTAGACTGGTGAAACTAGCCGAAGCTACCGATCCAAAATCCAAACTAGTTAGACCAGAACTTTTTCAAAGATTAATTTTGAAAATGAAATTTCATTAAACGGCTTTGTCAAGGAAAGGGTTGATGATCCAATAAGGCTACGGCCAAAGAAGGCCTAGTGCCTCGCCAAGACCTGGAAGCCAATTTTTGAATTTCAAATTCAAATTACTTTTTGTCAAATTCAAATCTAACACAAATTTTCAGTTAAGTATAGATTCAAACATTTCCTTTCAAAATAAACTTAACTGTTTTCAAAAATTAATTTAAGGTTTTCAAAATAAATAATAATTTTTCAAAATAATTTTACTTATCAAAACCTGTCTCACAAAACCTATAAGGCTAACGTGATTGAAAACCTAGATTTGGGTGAGACAGACTAGGCAGTGAAACTCAATTTAAGCTATTCCTGACTCTAATTGGATCCAAATCAATAAAACTCTTTATGTGTAGGAACATAAAGATTTGGACCAATGGATGTTGGATAGCGGTTGCTCCAGACACATGACTGGAGATAAATTGAAGTTCACCAAACTCAAGTTCAAGAACCTAGGCTCAGTGGCATTTGGCAACAATGCTACACTCAAGGTAATTGGGTCAGGTAATATTGAGCTTAAATCTGACTTTATTATTAAGAAAGTTCTTTTGGTTGAAAACTTCAATTTAACTTGCTTAGCATAAGTCAGTTATGTGATTCTGGTTATATAGTCACCTTCAACAATTCTAACTGCCTGATTAGAAATGTACAAGACTCAGAAATCATACTTAAGGGCACTAGGAAAAATAATGTATACACTATAAACCTTCCCTCAGTACCCAAATGTATGTTAACTCAGTTAGAACAATCGAACCTCTGGCATAGGAGATAGGTCACACTAATCTGAGACTATCTCAAAAGTCACCCAACTTGGCCTAATCAAAGGAATCCCCAAAATTAAAAATAATGAAAACCTAATATGTGAATCATGTAATCAAGGTAAACAAACCAAATCTAATCACAAACTAATCCAATCTGACCTAACTCAAACCACACTTGAGCTCCTGCACCTTGACCTATTTGATTCACATGGAGCCAAGTCACTAAGCGGGAACCGATACTGCTTAGTAATAGTTGATGATTATTCTAGGTTCACCTGGGTTAGGTTTCTAAAAACCAAAGATGAAACCCTAAACCTATTTAATGATTTCTGTAAATTAATTGAAAATCAGAACGATATTAAAATTAAAAGACTTAGGAGTGACCACGGGGGAGAATTTGAAAATCATCGGTTTGAGGAATTCTGCAAGGTCAATGAGTATTTACATGAATTTTCATATCCTAGAACCCCCCAACAAAATGGGATAGTCGAAAGAAGAAATAGAACATTACAGGAAGCCGCTAGGGCTATGCTCAACGAATTTAACTTAGCAAACCAATATTGTGCAGAAGTGATTAGTACGGCTTGTTACATCCAAAATAGGGTTATGATTAACAAGCGACACAACAAAACACCCTATGAACTATACTACCATAGGCTCCCAAATCTACACTACCTAAGGGTCTTTGGATGCAAAGTCCATATCCTAAACACCAAAGACTACTTAGGGAAATTTCAGTCCAAGTCAAACCCAGGTATCTTCCTAGGATACTCAACCACAAGTAGAGCCTATAGAGTATACAATAAACAAACAAAGAAAATTGAAGAAACTACAAACTTAATATTTGATGAAGAAATCAACTCAACATTTGAAAATCCAGACCCAACTTCATCAAATTCTGATCAAGAACAAATTATTGAACCCTCAATCGAACCCTTAAAACGAACTAACTATTGAACCAATTAATGAGTCAACTGAAACAATTATCGAACCAACAAATGAACCAACCCTAGGAGTCGAATCAAATAAAGAACCAAACCGACCAGCCGGACCTGAGGCTGAACCAAGTTCTAGAAGAACCAAGAAACCCAAACTTAGTCCACCCAACCGATCAAATTGTGGTGATCCAACTCTAGGAGTCAGGACTAGATCCTCCCATAGAAACCTTAGTCAAATAGCTATGATATCAAAAATAGAACCCAAAACTATAGATGAAGCCCTACCTGACCCTGATTAGATCATAGCTATGCAAGAAGAATTAGCCCAATTTGAGAGGAACCAAGTCTGGGAACTAGTGCCTAAACCAGTAGGCAATCCATCATTGACACTAAGTGGGTCTTTAGGAATAAGCTAAATGATCAAGGAGAAATATTTAGAAATAAAGCCCGCTTAGTAGCTAAAGGATTCAACCAAGTAGAGGGATTAGATTACGATGAAACATATGCCCAGTAGCTAGACTTGAGTCCATTAGAATGTTATTAGTCTTTGCATCCCATAAAGGATTTAAGCTATACCAAATGGATGTAAAGTCAGCTTTCCTAAATGGATTCATCAAAGAAGAAGTTTATGTAGGACAACCCCAGGGTTTGGAGACTTAGACAAACCTGACCACGTTTACAAATTAACTAAAGCACTATATGGGTTAAAACAAGTACCTAGGACTTGGTATGAGCGTTTATCAACTTACTTAACTTCTAAAGAATTAAAACAAGGACAAATTGATTCAACCTTATTTATTAAAACCCTAGGAAAAAATATATTCATTGCCCAAATCTACGTAGATGACGTAATCTTTGGGTCAACTAACTCAAACTTTCTAAAAGAATTTGTTAAAATAATGGAAAACGAATTTGAAATGAGCCTAGTTGGTGAACTTAACTTTTTTCTAGGATTACAAATTAAACAAACTAGAGATAGAAACTACGTCCATCAATTCAAATATGCTAAGAATTAATAAAGAAGTTTAAAATGGACAACTCTAAAAGCATAAGTACCCCCATGGCCACTAATGTAAAAATAGATAGTGACCCTGATGGTAAGCCAGTAGACCTCAACTATATAGAAGTATGATAGGTAGTCTACTGTACCTTACAGCCAGCAGACCTGACATTCTTTTTGCTGTAGGGATGTGTGCCAGATACCAACCTGTGCTAAGGAAACGCACTTAGCAGCCCTAAAAAGAATACTAAGATATATTAAGGGCACCCTAAATGTAGGGATTTGGTATCCTAGAACATCAACCTTCAATTTGTCAGGATACTCGGATTCTGACTATACTGGTTGTAAATTAGATAGAAAGAGCACAAGTGGAAGCTGTCAACTGTTAGGAAATAGTCTAGTAAGTTGGTGCAGCAGAAAACAACACTGTGTCGCTCTATCCACAACTGAAGCTGAATATGTAGCCTTAGGAGAGTGTGTAGCACAACTTTTATGGATGATGCACACTCTTAAGGACTTCCAGCTTAACTACAATCAAACTCAAGTATTTATTGACAATATAAGTTCAATTAATCTAACTAAGAACCCAATTCAACATTCCAGAACCAAACACATAGAAGTCAAACATCACTTTGTAAGAGACCATGTAGCCAGGGGTGAAATAGTACTTAAACATATAGACTCAAAATCCAACTTAGCTGATATATTCACAAAACCCTTACCTGAGTCTGAGTTCAGCTCACTAAGAAGGCAGTTAGGATTATATTCTGTAGAATAGATTAACTCTACTTTTGATTTTCTTACTGCTTTTCTTAATTTAAAAAATCAGTTTTTAAAAGAATTTTGAAAAACTGTTGTTTTTAAAATCAGTTTTAAAAATCTTTTCGAACTTAGTTTTACTTCAAAACTACCCCCTTTCAAAACTAGGGTTTTTTCGCAAATGGACTTAGCCTAGGCCCTAACCCTAGCACTGCATGCACCTATAGATTTAGAAGTTAGCATCTCACAAGCACCTTAGGGTACTTTTGATTGATAACCTAGAATGGGTTGAGATGCTTAGGTCTTTGCCTTAATTCAAGATGCTTTAAGTCAGTGCATCAGTAGTAATTGGGGCATTAAATACAACTTATACAGCAATTAAGTTAAGTGTCAATCTAACTTGAACAGAAACACTTAACTTGACTAACCCTAGCAAAAACTACGGTTTATAATAGTTAGTAAGTAGCTAATTGGGTTAGACAGGTCCCTATAAGAGGAAATTAACTGATTTGGTTCAAGTCTTATCATGAATTGGTTCAGTACAGCAAAATCATATTTTCCTTTATGAAAGTTATTTTCTTTATGGAATTTAATTTCTGCTATATTTATCTGCTTTTTTGATATATGGCAAAGGGGGAGAGATAGAAAAAGAGAGAGTTTAAATTTTTTTTTAACTCAAAATTTTTTTTAAACTCTATCCTTTATTCAAAAAGTACTAAGTTTTTCAAAACACTCATGCCTTTTCAAAACTTTATTAAGTACTTAAACTTTTTCAAGACTTCATTTAAGGCTCTGATACCAAGATAGGAAAGGAGAGAGCTTAAGTTTTTCAAAGCTTTATACTTATGTTTTTCAAAACTAAATACTTAAGCTTTTTTAAAACTTTATTAAGTACTTAAGATTTTTCAAAACGTTTCTAAGCACTTAAGCTTTTCAAAAATTATCTAAGTACTTAAGCTTTTCAAATTTCAAAAATTATCTAAGTACTTAAGCTTTTCAAAAATTATCTAAGTACTTAAGCTTTTCAAATTTCAAAAATTATCTAAGTACTTAAGCTTTTCGAATTACAAAAATTTTCTAAGTAATCAAACATTTCAAAAATTTTCCAAATACTTAAGCTATTCAAAAAAATCTTCTACTTAAGCCTGTCAAAGTCTTTTCTAAATACTTAAGTTAAAGCTTTCAAAAACTTTTGAGTACTTTAAAAACTTAAGACCTCAAATTTTTCTAAGTACTCTAAACTCATGCTTCCAAAAACTCTTCCATGTACTTTTAAAAATTAAAGTTGTCCAAGTACCTAAACTTAAGTTTTCAAAAGTGCAAAAATCATTTTTGAAAATACAAAAGCCTTCTGTTGAAAAATTCTAAGTAAAATTTTTTTTAAACCTAGAACCCCACGAATTTTTGAAAAATCTAGGGGGAGAATCCTTCCAGGGGGAGGGAACAAAATTTAATGTTTTTACATGCATTGATTAAACTTAACATTTTGAACTAGGGTTGCCATAAATCAAAAAGGGGGAGATTGTTGGTGTAGAAAGCACCCAAGTCAAACCTGTGTTTTGATAATGGCAACAGGGTTCAAAAGTTAAGTCTTACTTGTTATCTAACAAGCTACTCCAGTGTGCAGGTTAAAAAGTCCTAGCGAAGGACTGCTAGGCACTGGCGAAGGACTACCAGGATATAAAGCCCTAGCGAAGGACTGCTAGGCACTGGCGAAGGAATGCCAGGGTAAAAAGCCCTAGCGAAGGACTGCTAGGCACTGGCGAAGGAACGTCAGGATACAAAGCCCTAGTGAAGGACTGCTAGGCGCCAGTCGAAGGACAGCTTGGGACTGAAGCCCTAGCGAAGGAATGCTAGGCACCGGGCGGAGGACAGCTCGGTATTCAAGACCTGACAATGGACCGCCAGGCAAAAGTCCAACCAAAGGAGTGGTTGGCATCAGGTACATTCTCCCAAGAGGAGTAGGTGAGGACGCGTTCCCCGTCGAGAGGGACCAGTAGGCGTCGGTTCGACCTAGGGCTCCATTTAGGAGGCCCAAAGTCAGAACCAAGACAGCCAAGGCTGTATAAACTAATATTTTATTGTGTTTTGGACAAACCCTGGATGCAGGACCGAAGGAACGAGTGTCTGCAGCTCAGAGAGCCTCAAAGGAATGAGGCAACAGCTGACCAGGGCGCCCGGAGTGTCCCGGGCGCCCCCGTGCTCCCGGGCGCCCCGCTGTCCCGGGCGACCCCAGCGCTCCGGGCGCCCCCAGCGCTCCGGGCGCCCCGGTCAAGGTCTGATCCCGAATTTGAAGGGATAGAAGCTGACCGAGACCGAGACGGATCGTGTGACACGTGGGGGGGCGCCCCGGACGCTCCGGCCGCCCCCAGGCCCTATATAAAGGGCCCTCAACCCCAAGGCTTGAGCATCACTTGATTCAACGCTTCAACGCTCTTCTGCTCTCGCGCCTCGCTCCGGAAACCTCCCAACTCGAGCCGACGACGTCCTGCTGCTCCAGAAAAAGTCAATCTACTCCGGACGTCGGTAAAGAAGAGTGATATTTATTTACTGCACTTATTCCTGTAATCAATCTATGTAAACTGTTTTGCGCCTCATATAGAATTGCCCAAAGTAAATGGTCAATGACCGTGGGCCTTGGAGTAGGAGTCGACCCAGGCTCCGAACCAAGTAAAAAATCTCTGTGTTTGCGTATTTTATTTTAATCTTCCGCTGTGCAATTTCTCTTATTTTAAATCCGAACGCTTTCCGATATTCACCCCCCCCCCCTCTATCGGTTCTCTCAATCCAACAGAAACTTCTCCCAATCAGATGGACACAATATAGCAAGAGTTAGAAGATCTTATGGTGCAACGAGGGTTCCTATTTCTGCCGACCTTACAACTAGTTGATGCATCAAGTCTAAGTTTAGAGATACAATATAATCTAGCGTCAGAGGGAATGGATTGTAAGGATGATAATAATCTAGTTTATGACTCAGAGCCTCTACAAACCCCCCTCTATTGAATGATACTCCAAATACTGTTAGGACTCCTAAGGCATCATCATTCATGCTTGTAGAAGTTCTTGATGTAGCCCCCAGTATAGATTTTGTTGAAGTTCAATATGAGATTGTAAAGGGAGTTGATATTAATGATGGAAGTTTTATGGCTAAGTGTGCATCAAGAACTCTTGGAGAGGTGCTATCATTAAGGTTATTGATGAGACTATCGATGCACAACCAATTAAATAGAAAGCGATGGTCAGTTTGAAACCCCGAGATTTGACACTCCTACCTCCGTCGAACTCCAGATTTATATTGAGGAAGACCCTGACATCTTTTATGCTAGTTAGACTCCTAGCCTGGGTGTTAGGATTGAACCGTCTCCGACCTCCAGAAGGGATCATTCAAGGAGAGAGTTTTACTCGGCAACCTTGGGGAATTGGAAAGAAAGCCCGGAAGTATCTCACTATGGCAAAATTGAGATTTAGATGAGTTCTCCAAGGTGGTCTAGCTAATGACTTAAACCAAACGCTTCTTGGGAGGCAACCCAAGCTCTTTATTTGCTTTCACTTTAATTTTTACTTTCAATCTAGTTTTATAACCTAATCCCTCTACTTAATTTTTCTTGTCTATTTATCTCATGTAAAATTCAAAGTCAAGGAGTGTGAATACAAGCTAGAGAAGGATGCCTTGTGATAACTTAGAGATTTGACAAATACCACGAGGTAACACCCTTCACTTTTAAACCTCTTCTACATTATTATTTTATTTTCATTGAGACAATGAAAAGTTTAAGTCTGGAGATCCATATATGCATTGGATTGTGAGCTACTTTTAGTTGTATTTTTCTTCCATAATAAAATTTTTATAGTTGCATCTATCATCACATTATTTTAACTTGTTCTTAAGTGAAATTGTTAGCATATTTATTCTTTATTTATGTTGTTTGATTTAGTGCTAGTATGTTAGGAGAATGATTTTTCTCTATCTCTAGTAGTATGAAGTAAGCATAGTCTTATTAAAATATTTCACTGTTGACATAGTTTTAGGATCTCCCTTCACTTTGCCTAGTTTGGATAGTAGATAACTCCACAAATAGTCATAATTCATAAAACTAATTAGTACTTGTGTTTTCTTGGTGATCGTAAGTCCACCATCAACTTTTGTATTTTTCTTGAAAATTCTCTTATCTCTTGGAAGAGTAAGAAGCAAGATATTATTTTCAGATCTTCCATAGAAGCTGAGTATTGTGTCATGGCTACCACCACTTATGAGATTATTTGGCAAACTTTGTGTTGATGTGCTGGTGTATATCAATAGGCTTAAGATTAATTTTCAGCTATATGAAATATCTTATTGGTTATCTCAATCCCTTTTATAGGTGTTGTTGCGCAAAACATCCTATGATTTACCTCCCTTCTAAATGGTGGAGGCTGCCAAGATAATAAATTTTTACTAACACTTTGTAACTTGTATGGTAGAATTAGACCACTTTGCTCCATATAATCGTTCATGTATTCGGTTTTTAATTATAGTAATAACCGATCAATCCTATAGAAATTTTATCAGCGTGAAATCGGTGCCTAACCTCACAAATAATTCAAACTTCTGTGGTCTGTATGAGAGTTTTAAATCCATTGTTTAAGAAACATAGCTCCGGGGACCAGTGATATAGCCCCCACGGGCTGATCAGCTGGTTAAGGCACTCGCATTTGAAATGGAGGACGTGGGTTCGAAGGTCGACAGTATGAACGAGGGGTGAAACCTCGGCTGCTGTTTAAAAAAAATCCCTCACGCCTGGGTGTCTTAACCTGCCCAGCATTCACCGTGATTTACCCCCTCTGGATACTTATGGGGCAGAGACCAGGGGACCGCTAGATTGACGGTTTCAACCTTTTTGAAATGGGCACCAGTGATATATCAATTTTGAATAATGAGTTGTCTGGATCTTCACTAAAATTGCCGGTGCAAATGAGAATACTTTGGAGGCAAGATGGTTACAGGGGCATCAAGCTAGGACCAAACAAACAGTCTGACATGTCTCTATTTGGCGGTCGCCTGTCTGTCGCCGCCAGTAGATCTAAAAATAGTGCTACAATAGATTCTCACGAACTCGAATAGATTTTATTGAATATTAATCAACCTATTGGCTGCAGGTCGCAGAGCTGCGAGAGAGGGAAGCGAGGGTAGAAGTACGCACCGCTAAGCACAGCCCACGCTACCCTCTTATTCGCAGCCTCCGTCGCATGGATCCCATCCCAGCTCACGTACGTCTCCGGATCGCCGCACGCCGTCGCACTCACCGTCGTCCCGTCGATCACCTTGCTGTTCCCGCACACCACCCGGGGGTCGAAATTGTAAGCCCCTCCGCCACTCCCACAGCAAGCTTTGGTCCCGTGAAGAAGGCCATGGCTCGTGGGATTCCGAAAGAGCTCTAGTTTCACAGAATGGGTGTCCACGAGCACGATGGTGGCCGCCGGCAGCGAACTTCGCATATACTGGAGAGTATCGTTCAGCAGATCATTGTACTCGGCGACGGCATTGTTGTAGGACGTCATGCAGCCATGGACGTCCAGATCTGAGTTATTGTGCGGCAGCTCTGTTAAGAAAGAAGGGAAGCAGCCGATGGGAGCGAGGTTGAAGACCATAAATGTGCGCCCTCCCACCGTCTCATAAATCTCCTGTAAGTACGCCATGAATGCGAATGAAATTTGCATGGAAAAAGGAAAGGGGAAAATGTTCTGCTTACCTTGATGGACCACGCGATCTGAGACGCGACTTGGGGGAGGAACTGCTTCACTCCGGCGATGCCCAGCGATGCGAGTTCGGAGGTGAAATCGTTCTGGCCGATGTCGAAGGTGTAAAGCGCTTGACCGAAAACAGAGCTCGGAGGAAGCAGCTGATCTGCGACGGCAAGTTCATTATCAATCAGAGCGATCGATTAATATGATTTGGTTTGAATCTATCGTGTACCGTTTCTTTTGGAGGCGGCGCGGATGGATTGAGTCCGGAGATCCTTCAGCTGGTTGAGCTGAATCCCCAGCGAGAAGGGGCTGATGCCGGTGACGAACAGGGACGTAGTGGGAAGCCGCACCGTCGACGCCAGCGTCGCGAAGTTGGCGCCGTACCTGAAGTCCGACCCGATCGACTTCAGGTACGGGCTCAGGAACGGGAGTCCGAGAGCGGAGGCCAGGAAGTCGATGACGAGGCGGCCGTCGGAGGCCCGGCCGGCGGGGGCCTTGAAGTAGGTCATGCCGAAGGGGCCGGGCTGGGCCGGGAAGGCGGCCCAGAAGCCGCCGGTGTCGGAGTTGGAGTCGCCGAAGTTGAAGATGGCCGGGAATGCGCATTTGGCTTCGGCGGCGGACACGGCCAAGCAGGAGAGGAGGAGGATGAGGAGGAAGGTCCGCATGGCGATGATGGTGAAGTGCTAGTGGATGGAGTGGTGAAGAGGAGAAGACCAAACCAAAAAAAAAGGCGAACCTGTGACATGTGACCTCGACCAAATCGGCCAGGCGTCTTACCATCCGATCCAGCCCGTGGGTGCGTGGTGAAGAGGAGAAGAGATCGCGTGAAAGGGAGTCTAACTAGGAATAGAATTTTAAACCTTGTTTGGTAAGTTTTAATTTTTCTTATACAGGTGTAAGAAGAATGGAGAGGAAAATACTAAATATTTTTTATTTCAATTTTATTTTTATTTTAAAATATTAATTCTCAATTAAATCAATACCTAATTTAAAAAGTAAAAAAAATTATATATTTAATCATTATTTCCTTTTTTTCCCCTCTCAGTCACTCCCTAGAAAATATAAATATTTACTTCTATCTTTTATTTTCTTCTCCCCTTTCCTTTTTATGTTAATAATCTTCCCTACTCATCCAGACATATCCAAAGCGGCAGGATGGAGACAAGTTTTGACAACTGGCGAAGGTCCACTGTGAAGCAGTAGATTTGCATCGCTAGATCCGTCGTCGTGATGGAGATTCTTTTTACAGGCGTGTTTCCCATAGGGTTCATGGCGGTTTCAACTGAAACCCCAGATGATGGGCAGAATTTGAAGAGCTAATCGATTGACGATGATTGGTAAAAATTAAAGGAGAATTTAAAAAATATATGACTTCTGATCCTTCTGGTCAATGATACGAAGTTGCTTAGTGTTTATATTTGAGCTCGAAAGATCTAGACGGTTTGGTGGAACCCCTCCGAGGAAGGAAGGTCAAAATGCCTGGTTGATATGGAAGTCAAAGTGAGAAGTGGGTCAACTATTCACCTGGTCAAAGATCCGATCGGAGACTTAAAACCTATGGATCCATTGGCCAAGTTCGGTCGGATGTTCTTATCAAGCGTAAGCCCTAGGTGACCCTCAAAAGCAGAGGTACTCTCAGCATCTGAACAAACATGGCCGACCGGATCCCAAAGAGCCTCTGTCAACCGGAAGAATATGTCAGGCCAAATACTAGGACTCTTTTATAACCGGAAGACATCGCTTGAACTGGTGATTGCCCAATCGGACTCGAACTCGTAACAGTTAGATATATCTCTCTGATCGGACATTACGAAAGCCCAGAAGATGCAAAGGCTCAAGTAAGTTTGAGCAAATGGTCTATTGTATAGGTTCACCCGACATTGCCCCCAATAAAACCGATCGGATGCCTAGCAAACCCACGGTCCTCATAAGGGTAGAACTCCACCCTTGAAGCCCAATGAGCCCGCCAACCTACTAGCCCATTGAGCCCAATATCTTAGAGACCTCTCTGAAGAACAAGGTCCACAATGTAAATGTCAAAGGTACATGTGGTGGTATCTTGTATAAATACGCATTAAATATATGGAAATCATGATACAGGAGTGATGGGGCTGCCCTATACCTTAGAAATACATTGATGTGATAGTCTCATTTATATTGATATGACACTTTATTAGAGTGAAGGTTATAAGAGATATTATAAAAGGGATTTCTCCCTTCACAATGTAAGTATGCACACTTTGAGAGTTCGCTTAGATCCCTTGTTTTCTACCATTCTCAACTTGATATTGACTTGGGCATTGAAGTTACTGCAATTCCTTGGCCTGCATACTAATTATTTTCTTCTTCCTTGAGTGTGTATAGTAACTTGGTAGATCTTCTGCTCATAGTGTCTTCTTATGATCAAATTCCTAGCCACCTCATTGACATTCCATTTTTGCTGCTCTATTATAGGATCATTGGACAACAATATAACAGTTAAGTCGTCTAAATAATTAATTAGATATTTAAAATTCAAATCTTAACTTAAGCATTATGAAGATTTTTTTTCAATGAAATGATAAATTTAAAAATATTAATCGTTTGGATAATTTTTCATGAATATTTTTTTATTTATTTTGATAATTAATAAAAAAATTTAATAGAATCAGATTGATTGTATGTAGAATTAATCTGTTCAGAAAATTAAATACTTAAATTTGAATTTGTGCCTTGCAAGCTAACAATTCCGACTCATACTTTTCATCTATATCCCTACATATGCCTCGGCATAGCTCAGTCCAAGTAACGGCAAATAAAATAAATTATATGATCCTCCTATGTTATGACTTTATCCTTTGCTATATTTTTATGGGGTAAGATTCAAAAGGTGATCCTTTTCATTAGAATCATGAATATATTTTTATGGGGGAATATATTTTTTATTTGTTATCAAAAACCATCCCATTTTATCAGAATACATTTTATTTTTTAATTATTCTTATTTTTCTACACTATTGTGCATTAGCTATTATAATTATTATAATAATTATGATTTTATAATTATTGCAATATAATATTAAGATATTGATTAAAAATAAATTATCTATATTGTAGTATATATAACTATATAATCTGATAAGAGATGAGACTTTCATATTACGAAAATGTGAACTTATAATATAATATTATTAATGTTATCAAAGATAAAATGCTGCCATCATATAGTATAGAGAAGATGATAACTCTCATCTTAGAATGTTCAGTATCGCCAACCCCTTCTTTACCTGCTAGATAAATATAAGTAAATTACGGAGGTATTTTATCTGGTACAGTAGTCAGTGAACAAGTTAGATCACAATAACATCTTAACTTCTGAACCCTTTGTCATTATCAAAACCCATGTTTGACTTAGGTGCTACCTGCACCAACAGGCTAAACCGATGCAAATGAAGCAAACTGCCACAAAGCCTCTGGACCAAAGCAGCTCAGACGCCCGGGACCATACGAGCGCCCCCATCAGCCCAGGCGCCCCTGTGAAGAGGATAAGCGCTGGCCGAGCTTAAGGATAAGAGTTCGCGCAGAAGAGGCCACGTGTAGGCGCCCCCATCGACACAGGCACCTCTATGGGTGCTATAAAAGGGGGTTCACCCCCAAGGCTTCGAATAACTTCACTCACAACGTTCCAAGCACTTTCGTTCAAGCGCTACGCTCCGACAAGCTCCGACTTCGAGATTCCAACGCCGACGACGACCCTCTGCTTCGATCTTCAATCCACCTCGGGCATCGGTAAATTTAATTTACGAAAAGTGTTACAAATTTAATTTTCCATTCTATATCTGTACTCAATTTGTAAAAGACTTTTGACGACTATAGAATTGTCCAACGTAAACGATCAAGGACCGTGGGCCTTGGAGTAGGAGCCGATCGCGACTTCGAACCAAGTAAAACCAACTTGCGTTTGCGATTGCTTTGTTATTTTCCGCTGCGTAACTGCTCTATTTTTCTGAAAAATTTGATATCGATATTCACCCCCCCCCTCTATCGATTTTCTCCGATCCAACAGGGAATAGCTAGGATGTAATGATGTTGTATGGTGGAAAAAGGCGATTCGCTCGCCCCTAGTGCCCCCGCCAACCCGTCCCAGGGCCAACGCGAAGGAAGTAAATCATGGGGGCTACTAGCCCAGATGTTGTGGTTAGTGCGTGGGGAGGATAGGCACACTGGCTCTGCCAGGTTTTGACCCACGGACCTCATGGTGGAAACACTCACGCACTAACCATTAGTTCATCCCGTGGGGACTGTAATGATGTTGTATGAACTATATATTGATGTAATTTCCTTATCAAATGAAATGCCCATGCTTTATTTTATATGTATTGTGCCTACAATGTCTTTGTGGAAATGTGTGAATGGCAAATGCATGTAATTGTGAGGCTTGTCACGTAGAGGGAGTGTCCGAAATTATATGCCTGAGGAGCTCTCCGTGACAAGGGTACCCTTTCAACTGGACATCTCGGGTATTGCCTCGAAATGGAGGGTAATCCCTTACAAGAAGAAAGCTAACACCACCTACTAGATTTCTCCTTATCCTGTGCTAGGAAGTGTCTATTGTAACCTAGAGACGTATGATCGGAGAACCTGTGATAGAGGTCAATCTTTAACCGGACTCTCTAGGTTACCTATTCTACTTAATGGCATTAGATGCCAAAGGGGGAAGCACTTTGTTGCGCTTCTACAGGGCTAATACCAGTATATAATTAGGATCTCTACAAGGGCATAGGCATGGAGATTAGTATATGAATAGTACATAGGATATTAACTAGCATTGTAGTAAAATCAAAAATCCTATATTCCACCTATCTGTCCCTTCCTCAAGGACCAATGATATCTCTCTCTTTCTCCCTCTTCTCCTCTCTTTCTCTCTTCCTCTCTGTCACAACCTAGCGAAGTCTAGATAGCTAGCCTTTGCCTAATCAACTAGTGCTTGATGAACAGTCCATGTGGATCGATATTTTATTACTTAACAACGTTCCCATGCACTTGCAGGATCACCATCAAGTTTTGGTATTATTGTCGAGGACTATTCGCATTAACATTAGTCAATAAGCATATTAGCTAGTCTAGACACTTTTTCTGTATTTTTGTCTATAGTATGCTTTTTCATTTCTTTTTCTCTTATTTCTGAATCCCTTTTCTTTTCTTATTTATAGTTTGTATTGGCTAACACAAACTTTGTTGTGTGTCTTAGATATTTTTATCATATACTTCCATGGATCCATATGCTAATCTTTTTGAAGACTTCATTGAGGAATGTGATTCAGAAAAAGATCAATATTAGTTCTTCTACGTCATTTGTGGTAACACTACTCATCTAGCTATGTCATTTATTTTATCAAGCTACTAGCACTCACACGGAACTTTAGAGCTTATTTCAACCTCAACCTTAGATTTTGAATGAACCAACTCCAAGCTCTGATAACTACTATTGGGAATGTATACAAACTCATAACTTTCAACCTCAATAAGTCTCCGAGCAGCTTGTGTATTTCCAACAACAGCAACATAGCCCTGAACCACCTCAAAATTGGATGGAATTTGAACATCTTGACTACAGAAGCTTATAAAGTGTTGAGCAAACTCTTCAGACATGCCAAAGCTCACCTGAAATTCAAAATGATTCAATATTTGATGAACCACATGAAACTCACCATATTGAGATGACTTCCTGAGAATATTTCCAAGATAAAGAAACCTCTACTCCCAATCAGATGGACACCACATAGCAAGAGTTAGAAGATCTTATGGTGCAACGAGGGTTCCTATTTCTGCGGGCCTTACAACTAGTTGATGCATCAAGTCTAAGTTTAGAGATACAATCAAATCTAGCATCAGAGGGAATGAATTGTAAGGATGATAATAATCTAGTTTATGACTCAAAGCCTCTACAAACCCCCTCTATTGTTTTTCATTATGAGGACACATCGAATGATACTCCAAACACTGTTAGGAATCCTGACGCATCATCATTCATGCTTGTAGATGTTCTTGATGTAGCCCTTAGTATAGATTTTGTTGAAGTTCAAGATGAGATTGTAAAGGGGGTCGATATTAATGATGGAAGCCTTATGGCTAAGTGTACATCAAGAACTCTTAGAGAGGTGCTATCATTAAGGGTATCGATGAGACTATTGATGCACAACCAATTAAATAGGAAGTGATGGTCAGTTCGAAACCCCGAGATTTGACACTCCCACATCCGTCGAACTCTAGATTTATATTGAGGAAGACTCTGACATCTTTTGTGCTAGTTAGACTCCTAGCTTGGGTGTTAGGATTGAACCGTCTCCGACCTCCAGAAGGGATCATTCAAGGAGATAATAAAGGAGAGTTTTACTTCATCCTATAGCATTGGTGATACAGCAAGATTAGAGGTTTCGGCACCCAAAATCTCATCTATTAGCTCAACCCTGTCTACTGATAATGAGTTTTCAGAATTCCAAATATGGTAAGTCCATCAGTGAGTTTTGCTCAAAACTCACTGATATACCTAAACCACTCCTATAGCATTGGTGATACAGCAAGATTAGAGGTTTCGGCACCCAAAATCTCATCTCCTAGCTTAACCCTGTCTACTGATATAGAGTTTTCAGAATTCCAAATATGGTAGGTCCATCAGTGAGTTTTGTTCAAAACTCACTGATAAACCTAAATCACTCCTATAGCATTGGTGATACAGCAAGATTAGAGGTTTCGGCACCCAAAATCTCATCTCTTAGCTCAACCCTGTCTACTGATATAGAGTTTTCAGAATTCCAAATATGGTAGGTCCATCAGTGAGTTTTGCTCAAAACTCACTGATATACCTAAACCACTCCTATAGCATTGGTGATACTGCAAGATTAGAGGTTTCGGCACCCAAAATCTCATCTCCTAGCTTAACCCTGTCTACTGATATAGAGTTTTCAGAATTCCAAATATGGTAGGTCCATCAGTGAGTTTTGCTCAAAACTCACTGATATACCTAAACCACTGCTATAGCATTGGTGATACGGCAAGATTAGAGGTTTCGGCACCCAAAATCTCATCTCCTAGCTCAACCCTGTCTACTGATAATGAGTTTTCAGAATTCCAAATATGGTAGGTCTATCAGTGAGTTTTGCTCAAAACTCACTGATATACCTAAACCACTCCTATAACATTTTATTATTATGTAATTATATATTATATTTTTTTTAAAAAAGTTTTTATTATTTTTATATATTTAATGGAGGGCCTGAAGTCATCAGACTTCAGGCCCTCCTTGGGCCTGAAGTCTGATGACTTCAGTCCTTAGGCCTGAAGTCGGATGACTTCAGGCCTAAGGGAAAATTTTTCAGATAGAGGGCCTGAAGTCACTGATGACTTCAGGCCCTCACTAAAAATTTTTTATTTTAAAAATATTTTTTATATTTAATTATTATTTATTAAATTAATTATTTATAGGATCTGAAGTTATTTGACTTCAAACCCTCCTGGGATGACTTCAGGCCCTGCGTTTGAATCTAAAATTAAATGTTTTGATAGGTTTTTTTATATATTAATATATTTTTTAAATAGAAAAAAAATTTGAGTTCACGTCGGGCCTGAATCAAAAGATTTCAGGCCCAACGTGGGTCTGAAATAAAAATTTTCAGGCCCACGCTGGGCCTGAAATAAAAATATTTCAGGCCCAGCGTGGGCCTGAAAGCTACCACGATCAGTTTTTTCAAAACATATGTATACATTAATATATTTATTAAATATTATTTAATATATTAATTTCTATTAATCAAATATAAAATCATTTATTTATATTTTTAAATCTAACAGTTTGTTTCCAAAAACTTTTTATACATTAATATATTTATTAAATATTATTTAATATATTAATTTCTATTAATAAAAATAAAAATTATTTATTTATATTTTTAAATCACGTTGGATGAGAAATTTTTAAAGTGAAATATTTTTTTAATTTTTACCTTACGTTTTTTAATTTAGCGCCGATTCCATTAGATATTATTTTAAAATAAAAGTCAGTAATTAAGTCACGTTGCATGTGCTGACGTCACAGAATTTATTACTGAGAGAGAAAGAGAAAGGCAATAGATAACATGAGGGGTATAAGAGGAAGTTCACTATAATGAGTGCGCCCTTTGGTGAAAATAAAACCATGGTACGCCCGTTGATAATTACCGATTGTTGCGTACGCCCTTTGATAAATTGCCGATATAACTATATAATGTGATAAGAGATGAGACTTTCATATTACGAAAATGTGAACTTATAATATAATATTATTACTGTTATCAAAGATAAAATGCTGCCATCATATAGTATAGAGAAGATGATCATAACTCTCATCTTAGAATGTTCAGTATCGCCAACCCCTTCTTTACCTGCTAAATAAATATAAGTAAATTACGGAGGTATTTTATCTAGTACAGTAGCCATTTACATCAATATTATTGATTAAAGAGA
Organism: Boesenbergia rotunda; assembly: GCA_024364735.1. Lineage (NCBI taxonomy): Eukaryota > Viridiplantae > Streptophyta > Magnoliopsida > Zingiberales > Zingiberaceae > Boesenbergia > Boesenbergia rotunda. The sequence continues at coordinate 167,057 of JAGFNQ010003001.1, read as the reverse complement.
AAGTATTTATATATTGTAATTCATAATTGTCACAATATAGTTTATTAGTATTGATTATAATTGAAGTGATTAAGTTGTAGTAGTTATGAATAATAGTTATTATAATATAATTTATTTTCGTTGACCATATGAATGTGTAAGGGTAATAAATTTAATTTCGAAAACACAAATTTACTCATGCGGAATGGAGTACTTCTTTAATGAAAAATAAAAAAAAGGTCTCCTTTGACTATTAAAAAAAAAGTTCTTTGATTTTATCCTTTTTAAATATAAATAATAATATAATAAAAAATAGAATCCAATAATATAATAAAAATTATATAATTAATTTCAATGAGTGGGATAAACAACGAAGTCCTCAACTAGTTGCTCCCGGAGAAGTATCGATATAAATCAAATTTGAATTCGACCTGTATAAGTCAGATAAAAAGAAAAACTAGGTGGGAATAATTTAGTAATTCTGATTTATTCTCCTAATTAATTGTAAAATAATTTGGTTGTTGTATAATTTACACCTAGACTTTTGCTCTGGGTGTGACGCGGCGGAAGGATGATTAGTTATCTCTAAGTATCTATGATTTAATCTTCAACTATGATGAATTTTATAAAAAATTCTTTTAAATGGGACGTACAATCGTAGGATGTTAGACTTTTGAACCGTCCACTGTAAACGCTTTATGATTTATCCTAATAATTAATAGAAAACTTTTATAAAACTAAATCAGTCATCCAAATTTGATAGTATCAATCTTAATTAATCATTCGACGTTATTAAACTCATCTATTTTTATATATTTATTTATATTTAAATAAATTTTATATCATTTTATCTTTCCCTGTTTTTGCTGAACATGATCGTCTAAATTAAATTGGCCCGTTTACCGGTGGCTTCACTGTGCTTTTCTTTTGTACACTGGGAATTTGCAGAAGGCTTTAGTTATAGAACTCAGACCAAACCAGCAATTGCATGTGGATCCATCACATCTTGAAAGGTTCAAAGAAGATTATTTGAGGGCTCCGGCACGGTACGCTGGTAAGAAGATAATTCTCATGCAACGAGGATTCAATTCTCATATTTTCGACCTCGATTGACAACTTCACTTGAGATCCATAGTTAATCATCAGCGATACACAAAGTTCTTAAGAAAGATAAATCTATTGCTTCTTAAAAAATTTGGACTCATGTTTTGTGAGTTTGCCATATCTTCGCCCAATTTGAAGATTTTCAGGTATACCATGAATCTCTTGGAGTTCCCGACTACTAGAGTGATAACTATAATGCAATACTAGTTATTGTGTAAACTACTTTAGGATATTCATATATGTTGCTCATCTCACCTTAGTCAATATTAAAGGAGAATAAATTGATCAAGTCAAATATTATTAGATATTTTCTTAGTAATCTGTTAATTGACAGTTTCTTAATGAATCTGTTAATTAATAATTTCCTTATTAAATTTATATTACACATTTTCCTTATTAATTTGTTAATTGATAGTTTTTTATAAATCTATTAATTAATAGTTTCATTATTAATTTTTCATTTGACTAAGCATCCTGAGGTCTCAATAAATTGTGTATCTCATGCACAAGTTTTTTCAATCAAGAAAGTTATTTTGTTACCTTTTGTTTCTTTCTCTCTACCTCTCTTCTCTCTCTACTTCTCTTACTTTATTATGGTATCAGAGTCATAGCTCCTCATACCTTACGTCCCGTTATTTTTATGCAACGTCTTTTTTCTTCTTCATGTGACACTTGCTATCACTATTTTTTTTTATTTTTCGAAAAAAGGCTAGCAATATTTTTTTTTGCAAAGCCTCCTCGTTCCTCGTTTTTATCACCCGCCAACTCATGTTTTTATCACCGGCCAACTCATGACGGGAAAATAGGGGAAAAGAGGAATAACCTCCGTGCCTTTTGGTCCAAGCTACAACAACTTTTGATTCTTATTATTTTTATTTTGATGTTGAATGTTCGGATGTCAAATTTGTCTCCAATTTTAACATACTGGTATTCAATGTCCTAAAAGACTTGACAGAACCTTCATCGGTGGTCCTTCAGCTTTATGAAGATGTCAAATTTATCTCCAAATTGGGCATACTGGTATTCAATGTCCTAAAAGACTCGACAGAACCTTCATTGGTGGTCCTTCAGCTTTAAGAAGATTTTTAAGACATGCAACTACTTCACAAGTCCATCCTAAAATTCTCTCATCTGTGCCTACTCATGGCAAACCTTCAAAATTTTTATCTACTGAATGGTATATTGACACTAAAACAACTCATCTTGTCACATCAGACTACAATATCTTTACAAAAGTACTACCATACACTGGTTCGGATACGGTACAAGTAGGTGATGGCTCAGGTTTGCATATTACTAATTTTGGAAACACATACATTCATTTGTCTAATCGTACTTTTCACATGCGCAACATCTTTCATGTTCCATCCATTACTAAAAATTTACTCTCTGTACGTCAGTTTTGCCTTGATAACAATGTCTTTTTTGAATTTAATCATGATCATTTTCTTATAAAAGATAGAGGAACAAATACTACTATATTTCTTGGGGAAATAAAAAATAGCCTCTACTATCTTCAAAATTATTCAATCAAAGCTTTTATTAGTGAACGCGCAAATAAACTGGCCTATCATGCTTGACTTGGTCATCCTTCCCTTCGTATTGTTCAGTCAATCATAAATAGATATGATTTACCTACTTCATTTACTTCATCTCCATCTCATTCATATCAGGCATGCATGAAATCTAAAAGTCATAAGTTATTTTTTTCTTCATCTGAATGCGTTTCTGATTTTCCACTTAAAATAATTCATTCTGATATTTGGGGTCATGCACCTATCTTGTCTAACCAAGGTTTCTTATATTATGTTACCTCCATTGATCATTTTAGTAAATACACTTGGTTTTATCCTATGAAAAGAAAATCTGATTTATTTGATATATTCTGTAATTTTCAAAAACAAGTTGAACGATATTTTAATAGCAAAATACTATCTCTTTATTCTGATTGGGGAGGAGAATATCAAGTTCTTCATCGTCATCTTGTCTCTTATGGGATTGTTCATCGAGTCTCTTGTCCTCACACTCTAGAACAAAATGCCTCTGCTGTGAGAAAACATAGACATATCATTGAAACTGCCTTAGCTCTTCTTTATCATGTATCAGTTCTGCGTAAATTTTGGGATGAAGTTGTTTGTACTGCAGTATATCTCATAAATTGACTTCCTACCCCATTGCTCAATTATAAGTGTCCTTTGGGAAAATATTATAATCAAACTCCTGAATACACCTTTCTTCGAATCTTTGGTTGTGCATGTTATCTATGGTTACGCCCCTACTCTAAACACAAAATTGACTCTCGTTCATTATTATGTGTTTTTCTTGGTTATAGTAATATGCATCATGGGTATCGTTGCTTACATATACCAACTGGACGAATATATACATCAGGTGGTACTTTCTTGATGTCACCCATCATTATCAGAAGAGATAACATCCTAGGTCTTGCTCCGGAGCTCCCTTACCATCAGAATCGTCTCAAGTTGCTGCTCCAATCTTAGAAGTCTCACCAGCCGAAGATAATTTGATCACTAGCTCTGGATCCTTGGATAATACAGGTTCAACAACAAACTCACCATGGCAACCCACTTCCTCATCACCGTCAACAAGTGATCCAGATGATAATGTTCCTCGTCGCATGCTTCCCTTAAGTGGCATATATGCACGATGCCCACCAATGGCTACTTGATATCCTCTTCCTCGATCTCTAGTGGTTTCCTCAAAAACTATTGAACCGACTTGCTTTACACAGGCAAACAAGGATTCAAATTGGTGTAATGCAATGACTACAGAATTTGATGCACTTCTTCGCAATGAAACATGGAGCCTACTTCCGCACACTCCGTTCATGAATGTTGTGGGCTCGAAATAGATATTCCATCTTAAGCATCAAGCTGATGGTTCTCTTGAACGGTATAAAGCTCGCCTTGTAGCCAAAGGATTTAGTCAACAACCAGATATTGACTTCAATGACACCTTCAACCCAGTCATCAAAATTACATCTGTCAGATTATTATTATCAATAGCTATTAGTTCTAGTTGGTCTATCCAACAATTAGACGTTTCTAATACATTTCTTCATGGTATTCTTGAGGAAACGATTTTTTTTTGAGCAACCACCTGGGTTTATTCATCCATAATTTCCATCTCATGTTTGCCACCTCAAGAAATCTTTATATGGTCTTCGGCAAGCTCCTCATGCATGGTTTCATCGATTATCTAAATGGTTACAGGCTCAAGGATTTTCTGGATCAAAAACTGACTCCTTTCTATTCTACAAACATAATGATGGATCTATGATATTTTTTCTTATTTATGTGGATGACATTTTATTAACCGGCAATGATCAAAAGGGCATCTCAAATTTATTAAGCCTTCTCAATCAGGAATTTCCTATTCGAGATTTAGAAAATACTCATTTTTTTTGTATTGAACTTATTCCACATGATGAAGGTTATATCCTCTCTCAGAGCAAATATATTACTAGGCTTCTTCAAAGAGCTAAAATGGATGGAACACGTCCGGTCTCTACACTTATTGCTCCAAATAATGTCTCTACACATTCTTCCTCTTCAGTGATGGTTGATCCCCAAGTTTATCGAAGTATTGTTGGAGTTTTACAGTATATTACTATCATGCGCCTTGATATTACGTTTGTAGTAAATCGTGTTTGTCAATTCATGTATACTTCTACTGAACAAAATTAGGAAAGTGTGAAAAGAATACTTCGTAATCTCACAGGCACTATTCTACATGGTCTTCTTTTGTATCGACACTCATCTCGAGATTTACATGCCTATAGCAATGCAGATTGAGCAAGTTCTCTTGAAGATAGACGCTCTACTAGTGGATATGCAATATTTTTTGGACGAAATCTTATTACATGGAATTCGAAAAAGCAACTTATAGTATCTCGTTCAAGCACTGAAGCTGAATATAAAACTATAGCCAATGCAACGTCAGAAATTATATGACTTTAATCCCTTCTTTTGGAACTTCATCTTGCATCAAATATTGCACCAAAAATTTGGTGTGATAATATTGGAGCAACATATCTTACATCAAATCTAGTATTTCATACTCGTACAAAACATGTTGAAATTGATTTTCATTTTGTTCGAGAGCGCGTGGCAAGCAAACAATTATCTGTTTCTTATATCTCTGCAGAAGATCAAATTGTTGATATCTTTACCAAGTCATTATTCAAACAACGTTTTAACAGATTATCATGCAAACTCAACGTCAGAAATCTCCCGTTAAGTTTATTGAGGGGTAAAAAAGAATAAATTGACCAAGTCAAATATTATTAGATATTTTCTTAGTAATATGTTAATTGACCGTTTCATAATAAATTGTTAATTAACAATTTTCTTATTAAATTTATATTAGACATTTTCTTTATTAATATATTAATTGACAGTTTCTTTATAAATTTGTTAATTAACAGTTTTATTATTAATTTTTCATTTGACTAAACATCCTGAGGTCTATATAAATTGTGTATCTCATGGACAAACACTACAAAAATAACAAGGTATTGCGACGGACATTTACTGATGTCCGTCGCAAATGGCGACGGATATATAGTATCCGTCGCTGAAGTTTGGCGGCAAGTCAAACTCTAGATTATAGCGACGGGCATGGTCAAAGTCCGTCGCTATAGCGACGGATATTTTAAAATAATCCGTCGCTAATGTTAGGCGACGAGTCAAACCCCTAACTCAGCGACGGATAAGTCAAATACGTCGCTAAGTTGCGACGGACAAGTTAGTCCGTCGCAAAATTTCTTAAAAAAAAGCGACGCCGACTTCCCCTCGCGCCCACGCGAACCCTAGCGACCGAAGCGACGAGCGATTCTCCTCCGGCGAACCCTCCTCCGATCCCAGGTAGCGAGTTAAGCTCCATTTGCCGTATATTCTCGTTTTATTGTGATCACGCGCCGCCGTCGTCTTCTCCGGCCAACATCAGCACCTTGGCACGGCTGCGCGCGGCCTCCCGCGGCCGCGCGCGGCCTCCGGCGGCGGCGCGCGTCCTCCCGCTGTCTCGCGCCGCCTGCTGCGGGTCGCGGCCCAGTGCGGCCGGGCGGCTTCTGCGGCGGTGGCGGTGGCTGCGCAGAGGAAGGGGGGGGTTTAATTAATTAAAGGGGGGGTTAATTAATTAATTTAGGGTAATTAATTAATTAGTTTAATTACTTTAGGGTAATCAATTTGACTAATTAATTGAATGAGTTAGCTTAATTAATTAATTTGTTTAATTAAATAAGTAATCAATTAATTAATTAGTTAATTATCGTTTAATTATTTTAGATAATAAGTTTGTTTGTTAAGCCATGTGTAATTAATTGAGTAAAATATTATTTATTTTAGTTTAATTGTTTGATTAATTTGATTATTAAGATGATTAATTGTTTGATTAAGTAGATTACTTGTTCTATTAATTAGATCTTGTTTGATTAGTTTTAGATAAATTAAATTATATCATGTTTGATTAATAAGATTTTTTTTTTTAGTATACCATTAATATCACATTTTAATATGTGTTGTTTGATTAAATTGTCTTATCTGAATTCAGATACAATGTATCCGAACAAGGCATGGATGTATAATAGGTTAGACAATGGATTTATCCGTGACGAATTTTTTGCTGGAGTGGAAGAATTTGTTAACTTTGCAAAGTGTCATCCTGAGTGTTTGAATGGCACAGAGTTGAAGTGTCCATGTAATCAACGCAAATGTAGAAATACAGCTTTCCGTGATGAAGATACAGTGAAAACTCATATCGCTAGGTATGGGTTTGTTCCAGATTATTACAACTGGTATTGTCATGGAGAGTCGTATGTATATGAATTTGGTGGACCTTCCGTTGCTTCATCATCGAACTCAATTGGACCAGAAACATCATATAACCCTGCTGATGCAATGCAATCAATGGTTTACGATGCAATGAATGCTTTTGATCAATCAAATGTAGAACAAGTACCTACTTCTGATGTTCATAAAATGTATGACATGTTAAAGGCTAGTGAAAGAGAATTATGGGAAGGTATTCCTTCTGGTCATTCTCAATTATCTGCTACTGCAAGATTATTGAATATGAAGGCAGAACATCATTTCTCAGAACGATGTTATGATGACATATGTCAACTTATGTCAGAGTTGCTTCCAACTGATAACTGCATGACTGATAGTTTCTACAACACTAAAAAACTAATCAGAGACTTGGGTTTGCCAGTTGAGAAGATACATTGTTGTGTCAATAATTGCATGATCTTTTGGAACCAAGATAGTGAATTGATGGAATGCAAAATCTGCAACCATCCCCGTTACAAGCATGGTGTTCGCATGATCAATCAGAAGAAGAAAAAAATATTCCTTACAAAGTAATGTATTATTTTCCTTTGACTGCTAGACTTCAACGTTTGTATGCATCAGCAGCAACAGCGAGTCATATGATTTGGCATCAAAACCATAGACATGATGGAGATATTATGTGTCATCCTTGTGATTCCCCTGCATGGAAACAGTTAGATTCAACATTTTCTTCCTTTGCTATGGAACCACGCAATGTCAGACTTGGACTTTCTGCAGATGGATTTCAGCCATTTGGAAGTTATGGACAACAATATTCATCGTGGCCTGTTATCTTAACACCATACAACTTACCACCATGGATGTGCATGAAAGATGAATTCATGTTTCTTACTGTTTTAATTCCAGGTCCTCAAAATCCAAAAGGGCATATAGATGTTTTTTTGCAACCTTTGATAGCTGAGCTGAATTATTTATGGAATATAGGTTCGGAGACATATGACATTGCTACAAAGTCAAACTTTTTAATGCATGCAGCATTGTTATGGACTATTAGTGATTTTCCTGCTTACTCAATGTTATCAGGATGGAGCACAGCTGGAAAGTTAGCATGTCCACATTGTATGAGTCAGTCAGATGCATTTTCTTTGCCATGCAGTGGCAAGATTTCATGGTTGATAATCATCGGAAATTTTTACCTCTTGATCATCCGTTCAGAAGAAATAAGAAATATTTCAAAAGGAACGAAGTAGTTAGGAAGCTACCTCCATTTGGGATGTCAGGCGAAGAAGTGTTAAATGAAATTGATAGTTATGGATTTCTACCAGTATATCAGGATGGATCAGATGATATCAACAAGTATATTGTTAGAGTCAACAAATGTGGTTGGAGGAAAAGAAGTATTTTTTGGGAGCTTCCATATTGGAAATATTTACTCATTCGTCATAATTTGGATGTGATGCATATTGAGAAAAATTTCTTTGATAACATCATTAATACTGTCTTAAATGTGCATGGGAAAACAAAAGATACAACAAAATCACGTGAAGAATTGAAACAATTAGTTAGCAGGCCTGAGTTGCATCAGAATGAAACTACTGGTAAATATCCCAAGGCTTGTTATACATTGGACAAAGAAAGTAAGCAAGCATTATGTGCTTGGTTGAAAAACATCAAATTTCCAGATGGATATGCCTCTAATATGTCTCGTTGTGTGGATACCAATAGATCTAAAATGGTTGGAATGAAGAGTCATGATTGTCATGTGTTTATGCAAAGATTAATTCCAATAGCTTTCCAAGAATTACTTCCAAATAATGTTTGGCAAGCACTTACAGAATTAAGCCTTTTTTTCAAAAATCTGACTTCCAGAGTTGTTACGGTAGCAGATATGTTACGCCTTCAGACAGAGATTCCTTTAATACTATGTAAGCTTGAGCGAATATTTCCACCAAGCTTTTTTTGATTCAATGGAGCATTTGCCTATTCATTTACCTAGCGAGGCACAGGTTGGTGGTCCTGTACAATACAGATGGATGTATCCCTTTGAAAGGTTTCTTAGAAAATTAAAGAATAATGTGCGTAACAAAGCAAGAGTTGAGGGATCAATATGTAATGCATATCTGGTTGAAGAAGCAAGTTCATTTTGCTCCTATTACTTTGCTGAAAATGTGAAAACCAGACATCGAAAGTGTCCACACAATCAAGATGACATTCCATCAGTTGACCCAGACATTCTTTCTATCTTCAAGTATCCTGGAAGAGCAATGGGTTCAACTCTATCTAGACGGTTAAATGACAGAGAATATCATGCCGCCAGGACATATATCCTCTTAAACTGTGAAGATGTCAAACCATACCTAAGGTATTATCTCTCAGATGTAATGAAATTAATATCAAATGATATAATCAAATTTCTAGTACGATATCAAATGAACTTATATGTCAGGTTATACCAAGAACAGTTGTACATTCAAAATCCATCGATATGTGCAAATGAGGTAGATCAAAAGATAGAAGAAGAATTTGCTTTTTGGTTTCAAATATATGTAAGTGAGTTAATATACTTTTTTTTTTTAACAATTCTTGATTACTTGTTAATCTAATTTGATCACCCACCACTATTATAGGTCAACGATGACAGAATTTCAAATGTAGAAGACGACAGAATTAAAAATCTCGCATTTGGACCTCTTCGTACTGTGACAGTCTACTCGGGTTATTACGTGAATGGCTACAGATTTCATGTGAGCCCAACGTGATTCAGGGATGGGTAACGTATAATTCTGGCATCAGTGTCAAAGGATCAACAAACAATAATGATAATGAATTTGACTATTATGGCAAGCTAGAGGAAATTATCGAAGTTGAATACCCAGCGTTGCCTTTCAAAAGATGTGTACTATTCAGGTGTTCTTGGTATGATCCAACACCAAGGACGGGCACAAGGAAACATCGGTTATACAATTTAGTCGAGGTTATTCAAGCAAAAGATTCAACAAGTTCGAACCTTTCATTTTTGCGGTGCAAGCTGGTCAAGTATTTTATTTGGAGTACCCAACTAAGAGAAGACGCCCTAGTGAATGGCTTGCTGTATGTCAAACGAAGCCTAGGTCAACAATTGAAATGCCAAATACAATTACTAATCCAAACTCTGATGCTTATCAAAATGAAGAAGTTATAATCAACTCAGTTGATTCAGAAATACAATCAATATCTCAATTACTTATAGATGAGAATGTCTCTGACGAGGAAATTGATGATGGTGAAATATCTAGCAGTGAGGAGGTCAATGTATCAACGGATTCAAGCGATGAAAACTTGCATGTTAATTTAGTTCCATCAGATTAGGATGAGTTAGATGTATTGAACAATATTAACTAATCAGAGTTTGTATTAAGATGAGTTGTTAATTTAGATCATGTTGCTTGTATTGAACAAGTTTATACGATGCTTGATTATCCATTTGCTATATTTAACATTCTTCATTAGTGCACGTTTCCATTTGTCTCTAATATGTCTCATTTGAATGTTTTACCTATTCTGCTTATCTGCCTAAACTATATCCTCTTAATCAGGTC
>JAGFNQ010003001.1:0-155187 GCA_024364735.1 Boesenbergia rotunda | reverse complement strand
AAGAATTTGTTAACTTTGCAAAGTGTCATCCTGAGTGTTTGAATGGCACAGAGTTGAAGTGTCCATGTAATCAACGCAAATGTAGAAATACAGCTTTCCGTGATGAAGATACAGTGAAAACTCATATCGCCAGGTATGGGTTTGTTCCAGATTATTACAACTGGTATTGTCATGGAGAGCCGTATGTATATGAATTTGGTGGACCTTCCGTTGCTCATCATCGAACTCAATTGGACCAGAAACATCATATAACCCTGCTGATGCAATGCAATCAATGGTTTACGATGCAATGAATGCTTTTGATCAATCAAATGTAGAACAAGTACCTACTTCTGATGTTCAGAAAATGTATGACATGTTAAAGGCTAGTGAAAGAGAATTATGGGAAGGTATTCCTTCTGGTCATTCTCAATTATCTGCTACTGCAAGATTATTGAATATGAAGGCAGAACATCATTTCTCAGAACGATGTTATGATGACATATGTCAACTTATGTCAGAGTTGCTTCCAACTGATAACTGCATGACTGATAGTTTCTACAACACTAAAAAACTAATCAGAGACTTGGGTTTGCCAGTTGAGAAGATACATTGTTGTGTCAATAATTGCATGATCTTTTGGAACCAAGATAGTGAATTGATGGAATGCAAAATCTGCAACCATCCCCGTTACAAGCATGGTGTTCGCATGGTAAATCAGAAGAAGAAAAAAAATATTCCTTACAAAGTAATGTATTATTTTCCTTTGACTGCTAGACTTCAACGTTTGTATGCATCAAGCAGCAACAGCGAGTCATATGATTTTGGCATCAACCATAGACATGATGGAGATATTATGTGTCATCCTTGTGATTCCCCTGCATGGAAACAGTTAGATTCAAACATTTTCTTCCTTTGCTATGGAACCACGCAATGTCAGACTTGGACTTTCTGCAGAATGGATTTTCAGCCATTTTGGAAGTTATGGACAACAATATTCATCGTGGCCTGTTATCTTAACACCATACAACTTACCACCATGGATGTGCATGAAAGATGAATTCATGTTTCTTACTGTTTTTAATTCCAGGTCCTCAAAATCCAAAAGGGCATATAGATGTTTTTTTGCAACCTTTGATAGCTGAGCTGAATTATTTATGGAATATAGGTTCAGAGACATATGACATTGCTACAAGTCAAACTTTTAATGCATGCAGCATTGTTATGGACTATTAGTGATTTTCCTGCTTACTCAATGTTATCAGGATGGAGCACAGCTGGAAAGTTAGCATGTCCACATTGTATGAGTCAGTCAGATGCATTTTCTTTGCCATGCAGTGGCAAGATTTCATGGTTTGATAATCATCGGAAAATTTTACCTCTTGATCATCCGTTCAGAAGAAATAAGAAATATTTCAAAAGGAACGAAGTAGTTAGGAAGCTACCTCCATTTGGGATGTCAGGCGAAGAAGTGTTAAATGAAATTGATAGTTATGGATTTCTACAGTATATCAGGATGGATCAGATGATATCAACAAGTATATTGTTAGAGTCAACAAATGTGGTTGGAGGAAAAGAAGTATTTTTTGGGAGCTTCCATATTGGAAATATTTACTCATTCGTCATAATTTGGATGTGATGCATATTGAGAAAAATTTCTTTGATAACATCATTAATACTGTCTTAAATGTGCATGGGAAAACAAAAGATACAACAAAATCTCGTGAAGAATTGAAACAATTAGTTAGCAGGCCTGAGTTGCATCAGAATGAAACTACTGGTAAATATCCCAAGGCTTGTTATACATTGGACAAAGAAAGTAAGCAAGCATTATGTTCTTGGTTGAAAAACATAAAATTTCCAGATGGATATGCCTCTAATATGTCTCGTTGTGTGGATACCAATAGATCTAAAATGGTTGGAATGAAGAGTCATGATTGTCATGTGTTTATGCAAAGATTAATTCCAATAGCTTTCCAAGAATTACTTCCAAATAATGTTTGGCAAGCACTTACAGAATTAAGCCTTTTTTTCAAAAATCTGACTTCCAGAGTTGTTACGGCAGCAGATATGTTACGCCTTCAGACAGAGATTCCTTTAATACTATGTAAGCTTGAGCGAATATTTCCACCAAGCTTTTTTGATTCAATGGAGCATTTGCCTATTCATTTACCTAGCGAGGCACAGGTTGGTGGTCCTGTACAATACAGATGGATGTATCCCTTTGAAAGGTTTCTTAGAAAATTAAAGAATAATGTGCGTAACAAAGCAAGAGTTGAGGGATCAATATGTAATGCATATCTGGTTGAAGAAGCAAGTTCATTTTGCTCCTATTACTTTGCTGAAAATGTGAAAACCAGACATCGAAAGTGTCCACGCAATCAAGATGACATTCCATCAGTTGACCCAGACATTCTTTCTATCTTCAAGTATCCTGGAAGAGCAATGGGTTCAACTCTATCTAGACGGTTAAATGACAGAGAATATCATGCCGCCAGGACATATATCCTCTTAAACTGTGAAGATGTCAAACCATACCTAAGGTATTATCTCTTGTTGTAATGAAATTAATATCAAATGATATAATCAAATTTCTAGTACGATATCAAATGAACTTATATGTCAGGTTATACCAAGAACAGTTGTACATTCAAAATCCATCGATATGTGCAAATGAGGTAGATCAAAAGATAGAAGAAGAATTTGCTTTTTGGTTTCAAATATATGTAAGTGAGTTAATATACTTTTTTTTTTAACAATTCTTGATTACTTGTTAATCTAATTTGATCACCCACCACTATTATAGGTCAACGATGACAGAATTTCAAATGTAGAAGACGACAGAATTAAAAATCTCGCATTTGGACCTCTTCGTACTGTGACAGTCTACTCGGGTTATTACGTGAATGGCTACAGATTTCATGTGAGCCAACGTGATTCAGGGATGCTAACGTATAATTCTGGCATCAGTGTCAAAGGATCAACAAACAATAATGATAATGAATTTGACTATTATGGCAAGCTAGAGGAAATTATCGAAGTTGAATACCCAGCGTTGCCTTTCAAAAGATGTGTACTATTCAGGTGTTCTTGGTATGATCCAACACCAAGGACGGGCACAAGGAAACATCGGTTATACAATTTAGTCGAGGTTAATTCAAGCAAAAGATTCAACAAGTCCGAACCTTTCATTTTTGCGGTGCAAGCTGGTCAAGTATTTTATTTGGAGTACCCAACTAAGAGAAGACGCCTAGTGAATGGCTTGCTGTATGTCAAACGAAGCCTAGGTCAACAATTGAAATGCCAAATACAATCACTATCCAAAACTCCGATGCTTATCAAAATGAAGAAGTTATAATCAACTCAGTTGATTCAGAAATACAATCAATCTCTCAATTACTTATAGATGAGAATGTCTCTGACGAGGAAATTGATGATGGTGAAATATCTAGCAGTGAGGAGGTCAATGTATCAACGGATTCAAGCGATGAAAACTTGCATGTTAATTTAGTTCCATCAGATTAGGATGAGTTAGATGTATTGAACAATATTAACTAATCAGAGTTTGTATTAAGATGAGTTGTTAATTTAGATCATGTTGCTTGTATTGAACAAGTTTATACGATGCTTGATTATCCATTTGCTAGCTTTATTTAGATCATTCTGCTTATATTTAACATTCTTCATTAGTGCACGTTTCCATTTGTCTCTAATATGTCTCATTTGAATGTTTTACCTATTCTGCTTATCTGCCTAAACTTTGTGTCTAATCAGGTACCATGGCTGCACCCCGTGATCAGCGGATTATACTTACAGTCGTCGGTGACAGGTATACCTATTCTTTGTATATATTTTCTGACAGAATTTGCTAATATATTTCATTTTTTCCTACAGTTTCTCACCTGATGGGCATCAGGTGTCATCTTATATATCTAAAAAAATTTAAAGAAAGACTGTCACCTGCGACTACATGGGGTCATATTGAGAATGATTTGAAATCATTCTATTATGGAGAGTTTTTAGTAAGTATTTTACATGTATATTTAATTTGATATTATAACTTTTTTCATACTAACCATATAAAATTTTTTTTACAGAAAAGGTACACCTGGGAGGAGGGTGCGGAGGAGCAATTCAAGAAGACTTGGAATGCCTACTGTTCCAAATTGTACAGGGACATGCTCTATAAATGGAGAAAGAAGGCTGAAAGGCCTACAGAGGTCCCTGAGCCGATTTGGGCAGCATGGCGAGCTGTCTGGGATGGCCCGCACTGGAAAGAGAATGCTGCGATTGCTCGAGGCAATCGCAATTCAGAGGTTGCGGGGCCCAACACGGGATCGACGAAGCACACTGCTGGATCCCGTTCCATTGTCCAGCATGCCAGTGATTTGGTAAGTACTTTTTATTTTGGTTATTAAATTAGTATGTTTTTGTGGATATATTAAAGGCATTTAGTACTTTTTATTTTGTTTTTACAGGCTGCTGAGCTACAGAGACCTCCCACTAGTTGGGAGTTATTCAGCAAGACCCACAAGAAAAAAGATGGGTCTTTTGTCGATCGTCGCTCCCTAGCAATCAATGTAAGTGTATTAATTATATTTTATTTGTTTTGACATTTTATATAGACTAATTAAATTTTTTATTTCACAGGAAGCAATGACCACTAGAGTTTCTGAGGCAGCGGCGTCTCAGCCTGCTGCAGAGGGGGACGATGCACAGCCTCTTTCCACCGACGATGTGAATCGGATTTACTTTGATGTCGTCGGTGGGAAGAGGAAGACCGCCTGCTACGGCCTGGGCTCTCAGGCAAAGGTTACATATGATCAGATGAGAGCTCCAGGGGTTAGGGGTCGTCCACCATCCTCCTCCTCTACCTCTAGTGAGGTTCGACAGTTGCGGGAGGAAAATGAAGCCCTGCGGACTCGACTCACGTCGATAGAGTCGACGTGTGCCGGGAGGGACGCAGAATGGGCTAAGACAAGCGCAGAGTGGGCTCAGAGGAATGCAGAGTGGGCTCAGAGGGACGCTGCGAGGGATGCTGAGTTGAGAGATTTGCGGGCTCGCCAGGCAAATACTGATAATATATTACGTCATATGCAAGCTTTTGCAGCTACCTTATCGCCGATGACACAGATGCCAGCCATTCCCGCCCCTCGTATTGACGCTCCCGATACACAGATGTCAGCCGCTCCCGCTCCCGCCCATCGTTTTGAGTCTCAGGACACACAGGATCCTGAGCATCCCACAGAGGAGTAGAGATATTATAGTGGTAAGAGTCATTTTTCCCCCTAATTTTTTTCAGTAACAATGTATTAAGTTATTATATCCATAATAACTTGTTTTCTTATTACTACATTTATGTTTACAGATTCTTCATTATCAGAGTTGAGTTCAGATTTCTTGCTTGAAAGGTATAAATATTCGATATTATTCCTTTATTCTTTCGTAATTAGTAGTTTTCATTTACTTATTTAATATTATTAGAGTTATCTTCTATTTGTTATTTTTCTTCTATTAGATCGAGTTATCTTATCATTTGTTATTTCTTATTGTTATCAATTTAGATTTATTTCTGTATTAGATTTCTTTCTAATGTTTTTATCTTCTATTATGCAGGAATATTTTTTCCTTTCCATCCAGTATTGACTCTGATATTCATGTACGTAATGATTCTCTACGAACCTTTCATTTTTGATATATGTTTATTTTCTTTTGATATATACATTTAGTTGGTTGAAAATTGTATAAGTTTTCATACATCATATGGATACGTATGGTTACTCTGTTACATTTGGATACATCATATGTTTAATCATTTACATCATATGTATACGTATGATTTACTCTGTTACATTTGGATACATCATTTGTAAAATTTTAGTCTTGTTTCAAAGTTTCGATTGTAAAAGTTTAGAAATTAAACTTTGGAATGAATAGTGGATTGAATGTATACTTTTGTAAATAATTGTTTGGATTGGATTGAATTCGAAACAAATGTTCTGAATGTTTCGATTGTTATGAATGTTTAGATTGTAATTGTGAATATTCGAATTGTTCTGAATGTCTGGGATTGTAATTGTGAATGTTTGGATTGTAAGTGTAATGTTTGGATTGTAATTGTGATTGTTGGATTGTTGAAATATAGAATTATGTTTCATATTTTTATATGGTATTGATGTATAACAGGGAAGGTCAAGAAACAGATCGTTGCTGTGAAAATTTTCCAGTATTAGCGACGGAATTTTTTAAAATTCCGTCGCTATTTGCGACGGATATTTGACTTTTCCGTCGCTAAAACAGTCAAATAGCGACGGGGTTTGACCGTATCCGTCGCTATTACGATATATTAGCGACGGACATTGACGTAATCCGTCGCTACCCCATAAATCTTGCGACGGATAATTGACCATCCGTCGCTCCCATTTTCCAGACCACGTCGACCCCCTTTTGGGGTGTTTGCGACGGGGTTAATTATCGGTCGCTAATATAGCGACGGCGATCATATAATATCCGTCGCTACTCATGCTCTGCGACGGGTTCTCAGCCGACGGCGGAAAATCCGTCGCTATCAGTGTTTAGCGACGGAATAGCGACGGATTTTGCCCGTCGCTAGTTCTTGTTAATTTTGTAGTGAAATAATGAAATGAATATGAATATAAAAAACATTAAACAATAAAACGTATATTAATACAAAGAACAAAGATTAACCTAACACTGAACAATTCTAGAACTGACAGATTTCACATTCAAAGAAGTGAAACTGATTAACAATTCTAGGATGCAATTGATGGATTTCACAATCAAACAAGTTCAACTAATTAAAATCTATAATAGATATCACGATATGGGTAATTGGTGTTATGGATTTAGTCCCAAGTTTTTAAATTTAGGATTTATAAATTAGGTCCTATATCAAGATGTCATTATCCCTTTACAGTCTACGCAATATAAGATTCCAGTATCCATGAGGTTTCCAAAAAATAACTTACGAACTCAACATCCTATCCAACACTATTGATGAAGGTAAACCACACAAATGTAACATCTTCCTCAGAAGGACCTATTTTTGATCTTTGGCTGATTAACATGCCGAACACTCTCACACAATTTGACCAACATCTTGTCTCAAAGATGTCCAGTAAATCAGTCTAAAACGAGGGTATGGAAATGCTCCAACGTGTGATTCCCAAACTAAGAAGTCACTAAGTGAGGTTCGGAGAATGCACAGGTGTGTACCTTCAAACACGTAACGATTTCTAAGAACAAAAAATGCCAACTCCTGAATATCCTGAAAAATTGACCTAAATTCTACACATGCAGGGTACTCGTCCTTTATTTGCTCAAACCCAATCACTGTAGTGCACATCCTATGTAAAGTAGCCACTATTCAACTTAATCTGTTGTGCTCATCCACATCACTTGATCTAAAATGTTATGTAATATCTGGATTCCAAAACATGCGTTGTTTTTGCTCATGTACATCCATGCCTTGCATCAATCACTAAGGCCACAAAACAATTCAGGTTAGTTCAAATTTTTATCAAAATAAACAAACCAGATCAAATTGTATTCATTCTGAATCCCTAGCTACTGTTAGTTATGCCTGGCCATAGGTTTGTCCTCAACTCGCCCTAGAGTGGCACAAAATTGCCTCGATGCTTTAGCTTTTCCCATGTGGATTGAGAGTTCGAGACTTTAAAATTTAGAACCTGGCACTAGTCGTGGAAAAATGACCATAACAGAACCTGTGCATAAAGAATATCCTAAAAAGGCGCATGGCCTATAAGCATTTGTGATGACTTTATACTAGAAATTTCACTAAACACCAAAAATCCCCTAAGAATAAGTTAACTGAAACACACCACCTCACATCTCACCTGCTTTGGTCTAGCTTCCATGGGATTCATTGTATGCACCATAGAACTCTTCTCTCTCATTTCCTTATCCTACATTGTTGAACTACTACTAAACAGACCTTGTTGATATGCTGATCGACTGACCCATCCACTGAACAAAAACAACTTGAAAGAGGATGCCAAAAACATTTTGAACATCCAAGAGGGGAGCAAAGTGATCATGACGGTCCAAATGCAGAAACTACTTGGATTAGCATACAAGGATGTAAAGCACAACTGCCAACGTCAGAACCCTCCTTTTCACATAATTGAGTGTAAACATGTAGTCAGATCAGATTAGATAACTAAGACTTCAAAAAAAAAAACTAATATGTTACAGATGGCAAACAGTTCAAATTTCACTATCAAGAATCAACTATAGATATTATACAAAGAATTAGAACACAATGCAAAACTATGCAATTAGTTGCATGAGGTGTTTCTACGAACTTACTTGCAAAGATGTGTCCTGGGAGTGATCATTTCCGGATGATTTAATTGCAGATTTGTTCTATCTGCAACAAGAAGTTTTATGTAATGAAAAATTGTATATATTAGTGAACCAAAGAAAAAGGAATAAGCACTAATAATATATCGGATACAGTTCATTGTAGTTTTAGATAAACTTTCTTATAAATTTTCTGCGTTTTACACTTTGTAAAATCTCATAAGCCATAATTAATAATAGCCTGTTTATGTGGCCAGAAGTACAGAAGATCCTTGTACTTTTACATAAACTTTCTTAAATATACCCTGCAATTCTACAATTAATGATGATGTCTATATGTAAAAATACTTAAAGGTCATCATCATTCATAGCCTGTTTATACGCAAGAAGTCAGAAAGGAATAGAAATTTGACGGAACCGAAGAGAGACTATTTTGTAGCAAAGACAGCTTTATTTCCTCCCATACAAGGAGACAAATTTGCTGAAAAAAGAGAAAACTCTTCTTCAAAAAGTATCTTAAAAAGAACCTCACACTACATTTTAGATTCCCTACCACAACAATCTTCTCTGACAGAGGTAGACCAGTCTTTAATAGGATAACAGCGCCCAAGAAGACTCAAATGTAGAATAGATTGGAAACAGTGTTAACTGAATTTAGAAAAACCTTCACAAATTCAAGTAACCATATGATTATACAAATAATTAAAATCTCAACCCATGCAAGAGTTTTGGTCTCTAACCGAATGATACAGTTGAAGTTTAAGTAACCAAATGAAGACTACAAATAATTAAGTGAGCCGTACTGGAATTTCGGTCTCTAACGGAATGATACAGTTTGCAGTGCCATATTGTATTGTGTTGAAAGTTGAAATGATTTTGATACTTAGTTAATTGAATTATTAATAATAAGATAATTAATATTACTAAATAATAAATTGTAATTTTTAATTATAATTAATTATATAGTTACAATTCATATTTAATTTCCTGTTAATTTTTATTCATTAATTTGATCACCTTAGTAAAATTAAAAATGTTTGTAACCATTAGTTTTAATTTTTATCTATAATTCCTTGTAATCTCTATGCTTCTTTAGTTTTATAATAATTCACACTTATAATCTATTCATCTTTTGCACTTAGATGTTGAAATGAGCCATGAAAAAAGAGACATTTTCTAGTCCTCCATAAACTTGAGGGATTCTTTACTTTCAAATTTTGTAAATCTTAAGCAATTTCAAATTTCAAGGCTGAGAATCTTCATTTTTGATGGTGTAATTTTGTGTAAAATTAGCAAATATTTTTTATTAATTGTGTAAAATTTATTTATGAGCATTTGATAAGAACTTTGAATGTCAAATGCCATTTTTTCATATTTGCTATGATAAACCCGTAAATGAAAAAAGCTATTAGATGTGGTCAAATAATCTAAAGTTCTACCATTAATTTTAATTTGGTTTTGTTTGTTATATGTAATTATAATTATTAAAGTTGACAAAAAAAATAAAGAGATTCAAAATATTTAAATTTTTTTTGAGACATAACATATTATATTTTTACGTTTAAATTAGGTTTTAAAAAATCTATGCTATAAAAAATCTAAGCATAGCATTGGTATGGTCTAACCTAAAAAATCCAAACCAGAAGTAGCATCTCACCAAGATGCACTCGATCATGTGATACCTTCCCTTCTGTTCAACTAACAAAATGAGTAGCATGGAAACTACATAGTTTCAATACTTATTTTATCATAAATGAAAGTACATTTTAGGTTTAAATTAGATTTTAAAGGATCCAAGCATAGAATTTATATGGTGACCTAACCTAAAAAAATCCAATCAGGAGTAGGATCTCACCAAGATGCAATCCATCATGAGATACCTTCCCTTCTGTTCAACTAACAAAATGAATAGATCAATGGAAACTTCAACGTTTTAATCCTTATTTTATCATAACGAAAGATTACCAATTTCTTTATTGCCAAACTTTGTGATCCAATCAGAAATGAGAACCTGCAATGTTTTCCCTGTTCGCTCTATACACCTTTCAGTTACCTGAATAACATTTTTTAGCATCATAAGAGCTCAAATTCTGTAAATTGTAAAAACAGTAATGATGAAATTGCACATGCAGTACTGAAAATACAAAATTCATCCATACATCTTTTTCATATCGATTATTCTGGTGTACTGAATCAGGAATTCTTAAAATTGTGCGCTCAAAAACCTGCAGTTTAAAGATGTCTTATACTGATGTTGTAAAATAAAACTTACCAAGTGGCAAAATGCCAAAGAAGTTTATTATGTAAACAGATTACAGTTATGCAAGCCATCATTAACTCTCCCAAGAATAGATTGTTAAAACAACTAAAAATAGGATGCACATTCAACAAAATATGGCACCCTTAGAACATGATAATATTTTTATCATCAACGCTTCTCAAACAAACTAACAATTAACCTACAGCTAAGTATTGCAAATTCTCATGTTCAGATTAACATAATCCCACTACCTACAGTCAAGCGACCAAGTTCCAATGATATGATAGTAATAGATGAAAAGACAACAAAAATAGAACAAGATCAGACTTTGCCAACTTTACTACAATTGGCATAGCCAAATTGGCCTAATCAGAAGAACACACTTGGTTTGATGGTAACTATAAACCTGTATATCAGTTTCTATTTTGTTTAGTGCATTTTCAGTTCAATCAAATGAAAACAGATCAGAATGATAAAATAATATAATTTGAAATCAAAATTCCATGGATATCAATGGCTTGTATTACGACCATCCAAAATAATAGTGACAAAACTTTAGCATAATTCTATGCCAACTCACATTTCTACGTACTCTACATGCACAATCATTTACGACAGTAGCTGCCTCTTCATATAAAAAGAACAACAAATAGAATGTTGAGATAATACAAGATGAACTACTTTAAAATCCTATGTCAAATATATAACAATAAAAAATAAAAATAAGCACGATCAAGTAGAAAAAATATTGGATGAACACTACCCTTGACCTGAAGATATAGATACTAAGAAAATTCTCGAACCATAAAATTTTCCTGTTTATACAGATCTAAAACAAACATTTTAAGAGTTAATATTGTTTGCAATACACAACTCGGTTCTTTTTTACTCATTCACATGGCAGACACAAAAATAAACTAAATAAATTGACCTCAAGAGATGGATGCTAAGAAAATTCTTGACCCAAAAAATTTCTCATTCTACAATGTATACGTAGGTAAAACAAACATTGTAGATAGTGTATCACAATAGACGGCTTGTTTTTTTTTTAACTTTTCACATGTCAAACACTATAATGGAATAATTTGACACAAATGTTCAGTTACTGAGCAACAGAGACAGACTTCCATGAGGAGAAAAAAGAAGAGTATAAAAGAGAATTTTAGCAACAAACAGCCATACCGGTTTGAATGTTTCTTCAGGACAAATCACATTGAATTGTTGTGCATCTAAACCTTGAGTAGTCCAGTAGGCACCACAAAATGTCCTACTGCATCCCAAGCCTGCAAGGCAGTTCAAAATGGAGATGAGACCATGATGGGTGAGACTAACAAAATATATGTAAAAAATCTTTTTTAGATGATTGAGGGAAGAAAACAAATCAAAAGATATTGGTCAATGGCAAAAGATATAAGATGGATAATCACATAAACATCCTGAAATTAATGTTGAGTTTTCTTAAGCATAGCACCCTCAAGTGGTATAGGTTCCAATAACAAAACACTCAGTCAAATATTCAAATACCTGCAATAGAGAAAAGAAAATGAGATAACATTGTTGCAGCAGCATCTAACAAGGATGGTTTGTTAATATACGAGTTTTATTCAAACACCTATAGCGTATTCAATTGCATTGGTTGATTCTAAAGCCAAGGTTAAAAATTTCAAAGCGTGCCAGAATTTTGATCTTTTGATTGGAATATGGTTTTGGTACTGTACTGTAATGTCTGATATGGTTCACTACTCATTTACTTCCAAATATAAATCTATACCAATAAAAATGAATTTGCATTAACATTTGGGATGCTATAAATTGGATCTCGACCACTTTATTTATTCCACATGTCCATCAGTTCGCGTGTAGCTCTGACGCGAAACAAGGGCCGATAGCTCATCTCAAGGTCACTGTATTACTATGAGATTTTGGTACCAAGCTAACAATAGAAAGCTTAGATCATGGACTTTTTCTAAAATAGTCTATAACCTCTACTCCAATAGTTGCTTGGTCACTGTTCTGCAAAAAGGCCTTTAGATCCCTCCCTAGCACGCCTGCCCTCCAGAATTGCATGTTATTGCTCAAGAAATAGTGAGTGTGCGCCAAGGGTTGCCCTTGGCAATCATGACGCTGCTTGGTCTCCTGTCCAAGAAGAATAGGGTGTTGGAATGGATGACGTTGCATGATAATCTTCACGCTGCATTGGGCTAACAATCCGAAGCTCAAAACTATCATGAGAATCTCTTACTGAGCTATAATGATTTGCCTCACCACCTCAAATCATGCTTCTTGTACTTCAGCATTTTCTCGAAGGAGTGCTCAGTCAGTTGCATCACTGTGCTTTGGCTGTGGATGGCCGAAGGATTCATTGAAAGTAAGGTGAGGGCATGGAGAGAGTGGCTGAAGAAAATCTCCAAGGGAGGATTTACACGTGTTAAATCAATTAAACCATTAAAACCCAATAAAATGAGTTAATTCAATATGTTAAAAATAGGGTAAATTTTCATAAACTCCCCACATGCTATTTCAACTTTGCATGCAATCCCCACACAACTTTTTCTTTGCATGCAGTCCCTGATGGGATTGACAAGACAGTTTGGTGAGTATTATTTGAAGAAAGTTGAGTATAAAAGTTAGAAAATTGAGTATGTAAGGTTGCATCCACCACATCAATAACCCGTGTACTCAATTTTTACTCTTTTATACTCAAGTTTCACTCTTTTATACTCAATTTTCACTGATGTATACTCAATTTTCACTCTTTTATACTCAATCCATCAGGGAGTAAATGCAAAGAAAAATTCAAATGGGGAGTGCATGCAAAGATCAAGTGGCCATTGGGGAGTTTTATGCAATTTACCGTTAAAAATATCCTTTACTAATTAACTATATATTATTCATAAAATTAATTAAACAGCAATTACATATAATTAATTAATATAATTAGTTATATTGAGTTATATATTATATGTATACAATTACAAAGATTTATTAATTACTAATTCATAAAATAATTATATTGTATTAATTAATTTCATATATATAATATGATATAAATTAATGCATATGCATGATATACTGTGAAAAGCAAAGAAGCCACAGAGTCAAGCTCAACCATGCCCTTCGATGCCACAAAACACCTATCAACCCTTTTGAAGTTACGATAACCAAGAAGGAGCAAGACACACAACCTAGCAAAATCTCCTCTAGCGATTTGCCTAATTCCCTGTCCATCGACATCACTAGATTCCTAAATTGATTTGCTCTATTACTCGGTCAAATTCGGACCTGGTCCTTCAATTTCCATTATGTTTTCACCTCCATGCTTTGATGCTTTTCCCGTCTCCTCTTCCTCTCTCCATGACTAGAAACATGATTCTAATCTTCTAGGATAGAAATGCGTCCTTATTCCATGTTTTAGTCAAACAACAAAAATGAAAATTTTAGGTTGTACTACCCAACACAACTTAAAATTTCAACCTTTGGCCAAGACCTCTAGAAATCAGGAGTGTCTATTTTACGAATCCTTCAATGCCCGGCACCGTCAAATTTCCTTTCTCAAGAAATTTCAACACCTTGATGCTAACATCACATTTCATCTCCCTCTAGGTAGCCCTCAACGATAAGAATAGACATAATAGTCGACTCCACATAGTAGGATAACACTTAGTGGTGGTGGTTGTTGTATGCTTCCCCAGCAGCAACAGAAAACTCCAGCCCCCTTCTCCTTCTCTTCCTCTTCTCCAGCAACACAACTGCACCAATATTTTCCTTCTTTCTTTTTCCAGCAACAGCAGTAGCTTCCCTTTTTTTCTTCCAGCAAACATGCAGCAATATTTTCCTTCTTTCTTTTTCCAGCAACAGCAGTAGCTTCCCTTTTTTTCTTCCAGCCAACATGCAGCAATATCTTCTTCCTCCTCTATCAGTGAGCAATGGCAGCAACCAACTCCTCTATTGGTGCTGTATTCTTCCAGCCAGCCATTTTCTTCTCTTTCCTTCTTCCTGTTTTCCCAGCAACAGTACAGCACTAACAATCCAACCAACTCCTCTATTGGTGCTGTATTCTTCCAGTCAGCCATTTTCTTCTCCTTCCTTCTTCCTGTTTTCCCAGCAACAGTCCAGCACTTACAATCTAACCGGACAGGCCAATGCCCTCCTCCCTTTCTAACCCACATGAGCAAAACAACACGTGCTTTCATCGCAGCAGGCGTTATCGCAGCAAGTACTGTTACACACCGTGCTTGCTGCTGGAGCCAAGAGGAAAGGCCAAGCTGGCTACTTGACTTTACTCGTTTATCGAACCCTTTGGCATCCTTGAATGAGAATATCATTTGTACATCGGCCTGGTAAGAATTGATAAGATAATTGTTCCTTGATATTAAAAATAATAATCATTTTGGATTATACTGTGTTATTTAGGTTTGATTGTCTTGAGCATTTCATAAATGAAAAATCTCCATTGTTTCATAAATAAATTTGTTATTCAATAGTAATAGATGTTATTTAGGAATTGAGAATATATTGAGGAAGCGGGATCAAGATTTGATCCATCTACTTCGAGTTATAGATAATTTTTAGATTCTAATGTAATTATTATTATTGAACATTTATTTTGAGTCCTGAATTATTTTTGTATTGTGCTTGTAGATAGTAGTTCGGGTGGCGCACACTGGTTTGCTGACACTCGGAGTTTTAGTGGCACATGGAGGTGGGTAAATCTATCCCTTGACTTCTTTATATATTTTCTTGTGCATGAACAAATAAATAAAAAAGATTATATATGCTTATCTAGTTTTTTTTTCAAAAAGGGAATTTCAAATAATATTTAAAAATAGTGAAATGGGTTATAAAATGATTAAACCATTGAGGAAAAATAATTGATATTACTTCATGCTCACATGTGAGTTTCATGTGGGAATCAACATGAGAAGGGCTGCTTTTAAAAATAAAATAAAATGGATATTTTAAATTAGTCTTCAATGATATCCGTGGCTACATTTGCTTGACCTTCCATGCTATTTGATAATCTCGACATAGCTAACTGTGTTTTGATGTTGTATAGTTTTTATCCGTAAACCTTGTGATAATGCATAATTAAATCAACATAATTTATGCTAAAATATTGATTTAAGTTAGCCATTTAGACTAATAAATAAGCTATAATTCCAGAGAAAATTTGTGGTTTAAAGATTTTAAGTGAAACAATAATAAATCTAAACGGAGAAAAGAAATATTAAAAAGTGAAAAAGTCTTAGCCTAATACTAGAGTATCTGTTCCTACCTTATTGATTCTTAAAAGTTCATACTTGGAAACAAGATTAAATATAAATATCAAATTAATTTTTTTAAATAAAATATTCATTTATAAATGTAATTTTGAATAATTAAAGGTTATGCATTTCTTGTAATGGAGTTTCGTATCAGATACCTTTTTTTAATATAAAACATATTATTAAAAATATTTTTATTAATATTTAATCATTATAAATATTTATTATTAAATTATATTTGGTTAATGTTAAATTTAAGTTTAGATATTATCTAGTAAAATGTTTGACTCTTATCAAGTAAAAGTAAATATAGATTAACTGAAATTCATCAAGAAGGTTTAAACGATATTTAATTTAAATATATTTTGATTAGTTCAAAATTAAATCTAATTTATATATAAAATAATTTAGTTTATTAGTAGTAATATATTTTATAAAATTAGAAATTATATTATATTTAATGTTTTTTCCTAAGAAGGAAAAGGATAATCATCTTATGAGGTTTTGTTTTTCCTCTATTTACCTTAAGAGGTTTTTTCTCTTTGTTTATTTTGATGGAGAAAAAAATAATAAATAGAAGCAGAAAAGAATTAATCAATAAAAGAAAAAAATTAAAAAGGAAAATTTTAAGAGAAAAGGAAATATTGTCTAAAAAATAAAAAATTTAACTTTTAATTTTTTTAAAAAGAAATCAGTCATACGTTCCCCGCCCCCACGGAAGTCACTGCCAAGGGGACCGCAGCGACCTCTTTGCTCCGTGGAGGTCGTACGAGTATATCAGCGGCCTCTGCGCCCCCACAAAAGGCACAAGCACGAAATTAAAAATCATGATTGCAATATTTATTTGGAGTGCAGTAAATTTTCACAAATGTAAATATATTATGCTTAAAAACTCCACGTAACAATATATTATTTTACTAAACATGTTTTGCTAAACCAGTGGGATAACTAAACTAGTGGAATTAGGCTTAGTTGTTGTTATTGTATGCTTTGCTAAACTTATATTATCAAATCAATTTTATATATTAACTAGATAAATTCTAAATTTATATATGAATAAATATTTTGATATTATTTATGATATATATTAAATATCAATAGTATAAAGACATCTTGATTTATTTGTAAATAATTATGTATGCTATACAGGTGTACTTCTGTTGAATGATTTATAAATTATTTTCTAAATAACATATTAATTTACTTTTTTACCGTTTGATTTTTTAACTTTTTTTTTAAGTGCCCCCTCCATTATCCAATAAGAATAAAAGCAAGGGTGGTTATTTGCTATTAATTTCAGATATGCTAACCGGCACATAACGCAAAACAGTTTCTATCAAACTACGCAGAAAATTCTGTTTTAACAATCACAACAACAACAACCACAACCAAGCCTTATCCTACTAGGTGGGGTTGACAATCACAACGATAGACAAAAAACAAGATAATAAACACACTTACAGTTTTGAGGTACACCAATATCTGGTCGAGAAGGCATCATTGCACCACATCCATGACAACTTAAAT
Source organism: Boesenbergia rotunda (assembly GCA_024364735.1). NCBI lineage: Eukaryota > Viridiplantae > Streptophyta > Magnoliopsida > Zingiberales > Zingiberaceae > Boesenbergia > Boesenbergia rotunda. Next base: position 137,814 of record JAGFNQ010003001.1, on the reverse strand, counting down.
GAGTAGTAGTTCCATTACACCTAAATCCACCAAGTTCACTGCCTGTTCCAAGTCTTGACTTAAAAACTCCAACTAGATATTTAGTAGCAAAATCAATATTTCAAAGCTAATATAGTTTGTGTGAATTTGAATTTGCAAAACTGACAAAGGTGACAGAACTTCCATCTTGTAATTCAGAAGCATCAGTAGAAACATGATATCAGTTTCCAATATCTACTTAAAACCTCAATATGAATGGGCAGTTTTTCTTTAGGTTAACTAATGTAATCAGATTCTATGCAAACTAGTATGAGTTCTAAAAACATATTTACACGTTATCTATGGCCTCTAATATTTTTATTAGAAATAAATTGTTCAAAAAGGTCTTCTGTTCGAATGCTTGCTAAATGAAAAAAAAAACTGATGTTATATATTGAATATTGTATTTAATTTATTTTTCACAGTTTAATTTTTAATTTTAGCTGCTAATTCAATTGATGTATACTTGGCTTCACCTTCCGTGTTTGAGATTGAATTTTATTCTAATACTTGTGTACTCAATAAAAACATCCCAAAGGAAACAAATGATGAAATAAGAATTAAAAGGTGAAATCTTGAGCATACCATTGTAAAAGAAAACCTAGCTGCCCACTAAGACTCATGGTCAATATTTATTCTACGCATGACATTATATTGTTGTATATTATCAGTCAGGACTTTAGCCCACTGTCAGATGGCACCATTCCTGGTCTCAAGTCTGAGGACCTTACTTTAATAATTCATTTATTAGTGAATTTTTCTTATTGTAAAGAGATAAGTAGAGATGGATACAGACATATGGATGACTATGAACAAGTGATATTCAAGAAAAACCTAAATTTGAAATGAAATGTATAACACATTTTATTTCTTAGATTACAATTTATACCCATCTTTTCTATTTCTTCACTTAGCAAACTGTGCTTACGCTCATTTCTTTTAGCCTCCAGTTTTATATACCAAATCAGCTTTTAGAGCAAAATGTGATAACCCTCACCCCAAGGCCCTTCCAGGACTCCCCCACGTAATCTGAAAGGGAGGTAAATCGCAGGGGCTTCACCCAGCACAGGGCCCATTAGCATTTGTAGTTGAGTCAGTGTATAGAGTTGCTCAGAGATTTTCATTTTTCTTATGTCAAATAAATACTTAATTTATAGACGATTTTGGTTACACTTGGTAAATGTGCTCTCTTATTTGAAAAAGGTACAAAATGCATATTTTGGTTGTCTGATATATGATTCTAATCTTATTTATTTTCATATGGATGTCGATATTTTCTATTGAATTGCCACCAAACGGGATATCTCCTGGACATGGAAGACAACCCCCACATCTGGATGGCAACTGGAGTGGACATAAACCATTCGAATCCTCCAGAAACAAATACACATCTTTGAAAGGAGAAGACAGGTGCACAAATTACCACATTGAAAACATGGAAGCTCAACTTCAATGCCGCCATTGTCTGAGAATGTGTGTGGCCTCTTTCTTGATGGATACTTTGGCATCCCCAAAACCTAAAAGACACAATAATATCTGAGATATTGGGATGGATCAAATGGACAGCAGTTACATCATACATCATTTTGGATATTCATGCACAGTTGTTACTCATGAATGAACTTCATTAATATTTAGCAAGAAGGTGTGTAAGAAAGCACAAAGATTAATTCATGAGCACTAGGTGCTCGCAATTATTAGTAGAACTGAAAAGGGAATCAATAGAACTTATTAGTTAAGATGCAAACCACCCAAATCAGTTGCCATGTCAAGCTTATCTTACATGAGTTCCTAGTTTGACGATCGCCATTACATGATAGATATCTCAGGTAAGTAAAAAAAGATGCACAAATTTAATTCCGACCAATGTCTAAACTAAAAATAAAAAGTTTTCATAAATTGTACATTTCGAAAGATCTGAAACATAAAATATCAACAAGGAAATGTCAAAGTAACAATTTCTTAGATACATTAATTCCATTTTAATGTCGGAGTACGTGAAATTGCTAAGTTATATGCTGTAGAATTTCTCAGACAATGTACTGGATTGACTCAAACAGTTACGTCTAGACAAATAGAACATAAAGGATTTCAAAACTTAATATATACAAGCCAAAAATAAGGTTAGGAATAGAACTTCAAGAGTAGATAACTCACAATATTAGACTTAATTGAAGCATATTTATTCAGCAAATTAATTTCTTCACCAGAAGGCTTTAGGGAAGAAAACTTTTGCAATATAGCCTACATAAGAAGATTAAAGTGAACTCCTCCACCAAAATGTGAACATTTAAAACTTTGGACAAATTATTTGAGGAAGATTAATTAAAACAACCTAGGTCAAAAATATCATTACAGACCATTACCAACCTTCACACAGTGAACATTGGTACCATACTGACACTATGTTGATCTGTTTCAATAACAGGCAAATTTAGTACCTTTATAATTATAGGAAGATATCTCAAAATCAACTAATTAAAAGCAATAAAATATCTTACTAATATGTTACCATCAGTTTAGGTTTATATTAAATATAAACCAACTACTTAATCAATAGTATGTATTATTTTCATATATTTTGTGCTACTTGGTAAGCAATTAGAATAAATTAAATCTTGAACAATCACACACTCTAGAAGACAAAGCAAGTAGAGCTAGAAACTTAATATGAAATACAACATAGACCAATTCTAGGCATTGTTCTAAAAGGCATGATGCCGCCTAGCAATTTCAACAAAGGGTTGTTTCTCCATCTGGCTAGGTGCCCTTTTTGAAAATAAGCCAAGGCAGTCTCAGCAGATCTATGGAAGAAAAAACAACTTTTTAATAAACTTTTGAAGGATTTTCTCCTCTCATAGAAATTAAAGTTTTTGATATAACCTATGAACTTACTTGATTGTTTTATGGCATTAGTTATATTATCTATACTTTGCTATTATAACATGACTTTTAGGTATACTTTAGGTATAGGATTATTTCTTTATATAGACACATATGTTTTGTTTATTTCCAATTTGGGTTGATGTCTTTAGAAAGGGACTCAATTCTGCTCATGCTAATAATCTTTTGTATAATGAAATTTTCTTTCAGTTTTCATCCAGTGATATTGGATCCCTATGTGAGTTAGATACAATGTTATATTACCAATTTAGATATAATCGAAACTAGGAACCTCACTTTGATACTTGATGCAAAACAAATATCACAAAGTAAGAATGCAAGAAAATCATTTGACAATTAAGAAATCAATTAAGACTTTCATTGATATACATTTTTCTTTATTTACACCCCAAAAGGTCATCACTTTAGAGAGATATTCTGTCTTCTACTTATCCACATACTGAAATTTCTATTAAGTTGATAGGAGAGGTGTATATTGATGCTAACAACACAAGTGCAATGAGTAATAATCATACAAGTATCTAGTTAATACTACAGTAAAATATCCTTCATGAAGTCAAATTTGCCTCATAACAACTATTCTAGGAGCATTCTTATTCAACTTATTTATTCATATTTCAAAAAAAAAACTTAACTTTGATGCATATCTAACTTGATAATTATATCATGTCTCTGTGTGAAGTTTAATACACTGCCATGCTGCATCTCACTCAATAACTAACAGAAAAATTAACAGGGTCGGTATAGCAGGGATAAGAAAACTTTTTTTAAAAAATACAAATAAATAAAAATTTCAGTCACAAGGTGCAAATCATCAAGAGAAATATGTTTGCGGGATATGTAGAGGATCAATATATTTTTTAGCAACACAAGTTGAATCAAGATTGGTCGAGAGTATATAGCATACATAGCAAACACAAAATATTTGGGACAAATATGTTGGTGTTTGCTGGCAATTTATAGTCACACAACGCACCATAAAGAATTAACATTAACTTAGCATGTACCCAGCCCGATGGAAGTAGACTAAACTTGGAAGATCTTAGAACAATAATAATTTTCAAAGAAAACCTAGAACTAATGTCATAACTATAAGCTGCGTTTACCATATCTATTTAAGATCTATTTGTTTCAAAGAATATTCTCTTTGCATAACATTTTCTAAAGAAAATACAGAAAAAATAATTATTTTCCCTTGTTTGGCATCATACAAGGACAATCTTTTCATTCCTTTGCTTTGCTTGTTTCTTGAGCTCAACCTACATTTGGGCCCCATCATAACCAATAGCTTCCTTGCCCAGCTTCAGCTGAGAACAGCATCTACTGTCAAATGAATGACACCAGCAGTGGCAGTTCAACTAGCAACGATTAATCCTTTCATGTGGCAGCAGGACTCAAGGCGGCATGATAGATCCGACACCACCCCTGAATAATGGCTCCTTTCATTGAGTGACAAGCAACTGTCTAGATGAGCAGCAACAAGCAACGGTCTCATCAGCAATAGGCAACAATGGCTCGATCTTAACAAGCAACAGGGAGCATAGTTGATTATGTGGCAGAGTTGCAGGTGGTGGGGGAAATGACCTGCTCATTTAAAGCAAAAGCCATTACATCCCCCTCCCCAAAAACAAAACCAAAAACCACACACACCCCTCCAAAAAAAGTCCATACAATCCATTAACCATTATTTTCCACAATGCTAGGGATGACAATTTCCTCCAAACCCAATGGAGAATCCGATACCCAACCACAAAGCTAGATTTTTTTTTCTTTCATTTCACTGGCAGCCCACCTCTTTATTATTTCTTCTATGAAGTTTAGTTTGCTAATTTTTATCTTTAATCTTTTTTCTTATTATTTTCTGAACAATTTGGTAAATATCCATAACTTTATCAAAATAATTCAAATTTAAAAAAAAATGCAATTGTAGGTAGTAATAGAATATTTGGGTGGGTATGGATATCCAATCCTCGACGGGTATGGAGATGAGATGAAAATTGAATACCCGATGGGGATGGAGATGGATATAATAATGAGGAATGAGAATGGGGATGGAGACTAAGGATATAGAATCTAAACCAAATCCGACCCATTGTCATCCCTACACAAAGCCAACTCAAAAAAAAAATCTGAAAATATTTTCCACAAAACTAGCAGACCCTTGGAGAGCTAAAAACATTCCTCATCCAACAAATATAAATGAATGATAGCAAGAAACACGAGGAGATCAAGAACAAAAGTGCATAACATGGTGAAAGGAACAACCTCTTCAATATTATGCAAAAAGTGGTTTCTTCCCACCGAATGTACAACTGCTCTACATTGTGGACACGAGATACCTTCCTTGGACCTGGTAGATGACCTTCTTAACCATTCTGAGAAACAGCCATTACTATGCAGTAGAAGGGAAGGTTTTTAATATTGTGTTAGAAAAAAAAACATTAATCCAAGAAAATATCAGAAGAAAATTACCAAAAATTATGAAGACAAGGGGCAACTGTCACAACATCATGCCAAATATTTAAGCATATGCTACACTTTGCATGCTCAACATCAAGAGATATCTGGCATTAACAAGCAATAAAATTGTTTGGGAAGAAGAAAAAGAGAAAAATTCAAACTAAACTCACAAGTTATCAAGAACGAACCTCTATTCTCTTTTTGTCATTTCCTAGTGAAGGTAATGCTTCAAAAATATAGGTAAGATATCCTAATAAGCCAAAGAAGCAATCAAACATCAGTCATCTATGAATTGGTGCCACAAAGAATATCTCGATTCAAAGGGCTCGAAATTAAAGAAGATGACTCAAGTATTATTAGAGATATAAGAAAAGGGTTGGAATTCCAATGTCCATACAATGATGTGTTGAAACTTGAAGCATGTTACACTCAAAGTGTACCACACTCACACAGCAACATGACATTAAGGCGTGAGTGAAACTCAATTCACAACACAATATTTGCGTTCAAATTGATAAGCTAACAACTTACCTCACAAGTTCATCTGCTTGATAAGAAAAGAATTCAAGCAGTGTATTCTTAGCAATTCTCTGTATGTGTTTTACTGACCCCCAAGTACAAAATGTGGATTAACCTAATTTTAATAGGTCAATATGAAAAATGCTAGCAACAATAGGGTGTTTTGCTGTTACCATGTTAAAATGCTTGGCTTACCACTTGCCCCAAAAGCTTGCACTATTAGAAAAGTAAGTTTTTGCTAATATACTCTTAACAACTTGCAGAGTTAACAAAAATGTCACATTACAGTACAGAGTCATTCCGAAAACCTAAATATCAGCTGTATATCAGTAGGATCAGAGTCAAATTATACACATGCACACAAATGGGTTATTTGGACAAGAACCATTTAACATTTAACCATTAAGGAGATAGAAGAATTGAAAGAAGGGGACGAGAATAAGAGCATAGATATTGCCCGAGGAAGGGAGTATCCTATCATTTTGTTAAGCTGGCAACCAGAGCAGTGAAAAGGAAGAAGAAGAAGAAGAAGAAAGAGAGAGAGAGAAAAAGAAAGATAGGGGGAAGATAGGATGGGCTGTGGGGCCAGGGCCGGCCCTGGAGGAGGGCCAAGCTGGGCGATGGCCCTGGGCCCATATTTTGAGGGGGCCCAAAATTTTTTTTTTTTAATATATGTTATATTAATATATCTTTTCTATTAAATGCAGAAAGAAAAGTCTAGGGCAAGTCATCGCACGCATCGCGCCCGCCGCTCTCAGCGCCTGCCGCTGCCGCCCTCCTGCGCGTGCTCGGTGCTCCTCAACGCCTGTGCCATCACTGCCATGGCTTGCCTCCTGGCTCCTGCGCCTCAGCAGTCAGCGCTCAATTCTCAAAGATATAATTTTCTTCTCCTTTTCTAATGCTCGCGTGTCGCGTCTCTTCTTCTTCTTCTCTTCAACGGCTTTTTTTTTTTGCTGTTATCTCATTAATTTCTTTCCCATCTCAAGATTTTTTTACCGTTATTCACTTATTTGTGGAGATTCCGAGATGATTTTTTAATATTCACATAGATAATAAATAGTTGCCCATTGAGCTTCTGAGAATTACAATTTTTCATTGACTTGTGACTTGTGAGCTTTGCTGCTTTGTTGTCCATTGTCTGATTGTCATTGTGAGCAAGAGTTCTAAAATTTTAGTTGGATTTGATCTTTGGAAGAGAATTTTATTCCATTTGCAGTTGGTTTCTTCATCCCTGAGGTGTTTTATCATTTTGAAGATTTGCATTATACTGGCTTTAACTGAACTTTTAGGATTTTGGCTTTGTACTTGCCAACAATTGTTATGTTGAGTATCTTGGTTGTCGTTGGTCTTCAAGTTATAATTTGTGTTTCATCTCTGTTTTTTCTAGTTACTATTAGTTGAATTAATATTCCCAATTGCCATGACGGAAGACATTATAGAATTATAGTTTAATGATTGGGCTTTGTTCGGAAGAAACAAGTAATAGGAATTTAGGTTTTCATGAGATATATTGACTATATTTGCTCGCCCATTACTTGCCTTGCATGAGAATTAACTTATTTCTACGACATTTAAAACTGCTAGCTCCCCATTTTTTTTGCATTTCATGTTTATAATCTTGGTATTTGGTGGACTGTGATGCAAAGGGGTTATTAGTATTATTCTCGTATCATGCTCTTTGTTAAGTTGAGATCTTTGATAGTTGAGTCTAGGCTGTATTTCTCACAATCTTGGACACTAATCATTGTTTTTTTTTTCTTGATTGTAGATAGGTAAGGCTAGTTCATTATTTATTGTTCAAGTAATGGTAATCTTTATATATATATATATATATATATATATATATATATATATATATATATATATATATATAATATGTTAGAGGGTTCGGATAACGTTAATTTAGTATGAGATAAAATGATAAATTTATATCATTGTTTGCAGTACTTACTATAACAACATAGTACAAATAGACTAGAAACTCTAAAATTAGCATATAAATTAGCATATTTATATGCTAATTTTTCAAAATTATGAAACTTATTTTCCACTCTTCTAATATGTTATTTCTGTATGCTAATATGCTATTGTTCTTTTTTTTTAATACCATCATTTTACTAATTAGTTTTAATTTGATAATGATTTAATTTTCTTTTAACAGGTGTTGTCTGAAGAGGTGGTTAGCTTAACCTAGGACATTTCCAAAACTATCATATCTCAGGTGCTATTATTCCTTTACTAGTGAAATAATTTGAATTATCTATTTTTTCTTGTAATTGTTGTGATTTTGTACATTATAATATGTTACCTAAAAAACATCTTTCTGGTTGTGAGAAAAGGAAAAAAAGAAAAAAATTAGAACAATTGACTGAATCACAAAGAGGTGCTATTAATAAATTCTTTGTTAAAAGTTCTCATGAAAATGCATAAAATTTAACTATGACTGTGGATGATGTAGATGAGTGTAATGAGATTCACGATGCTAATGAAGAACAGGAAAATTTGAGTGAGCATGAAAATGTTTTAAATAGGGTAGATAATGAGAATATTGATATTGATGAAGAATTTATTAACTCACTTGACATATATGATCCAAGAAATTGGGAAAATCTTGATAATAATGCACGTGATATTTTAGTTGAAAAAGGGCCTATAAGAGAAATGAATATTATATATCCTTTGGATGATACTTCTAGGCATTTTTCTTGTGTTCATTATTCTAGACATTTAAGTAATGGAGAAATAAGAGACCGAAAGTGGTTGGTTTACAGTAAATATGTGGATAAAGTTTATTGCTTTTGTTGCAAGTTGTTTAAATCTGAAAACAATAGAAGTTCATTAGCAAAGGATGGATTTAGAGATTGGAAACATCTTAGTGAACGACTTAAAGAACATGAAAATACTATTGAACATATCACTAATATGAACACTTGGAATGAATTAAAAATGCGATTAGATAAAAATCTAACAATTGATAAAGACCTACAACGAGAAATTTTCAAAGAAAAAGAGCGTTGGAGACAAGTTATAACAAGAATATTAGCAACGGTAAAATGTCTTTCTAAACGTTGTTTGGCTTTTCGAGGATCTAATGAAAAACTTTATCAAGACAATAATGGAAATTTTTTAGGGTTGATTGAAATGATTGTTGAATTTGATTATGTGATGCAAGATCATATTAGGCGTATTCAAAGTAACGAAATTCATTATCATTACTTGGGTCATATAATTCAAAATGAGTTGATTTCTATTTTAGCTAATAATGTTAAAAGTGTTATCATTAATAAAATCAAAGAAGCCAAATATTTTTCAATAATTCTTGATTGTACCCCAGATATAAGTCATCAAGAACAAATGACTTTTATAGTACGATGTGTTAATATGTCATGTGATAAAGTGAAAATAGAGGAGTACTTTTTAGAGTTTCTAAAAGTAGATGATACATCTGGTTTAGGACTTTTTAACGAATTACAAAATGTGTTAAAATCACTTAATCTTAGTATTGAAAATATTAGAGGCCAAGGTTATGATAATGGTTCCAATATGAAAGGAAAACACCAAGGAGTTCAAAAGAGGTTACTTGAAATAAATCCAAGAGCGTTGTATATGCCATGTGCTTGTCATAGTCTTAATCTAACTCTTAGTGATATGGCACATTCTTGTGTTAAAGCTGTTTCTTTTTTTGGAATAGTGCAACGCTTATATACATTATTTTCAAGTTCTCCTAAAAGATGGAAAATTTTGCTTAATAATGTGAAGGGATTAACCGTCAAATCTTTGTCGAATACTCGTTGGGAAAGTCGTATTAAAAATGTTCAAGCTATTAGATTACAAATTGTGGAAGTGAGAGCAGCTTTACTTGAATTAAGTAATATTTGTGATGATGCAAAATCAATAAGTGAAGCTGAAAGTTTAGCTAATTCAATCGAAAAATTTGAATTTTTACTTAGTATGGTCATTTGGTATGATATCTTATTTGCTATAAATATGGTGAGTAAAAAATTACAATCGAAATCTATGTGCATCGACTCTGCCATGAAACAATTAGAAGGTGTAATCTCATTTTTTGAAAAGTATAGGAATGATGGTTTTGCTGCAAGTTTGACTATTGCTAAGAGTCTTGCATTAGATATGAACATAGAGCCAATGTTTACAACAAAGCGTCGTATTTTTAGGAAAAAACAATTTAATGAAAGAGAAGATGATGAAGTTTCGCTATCACTAGAAGAGTCCTTTAGAATTGATTATTTTGTTGTTGTTGTAGACATGGCAATTGCTTCTTTAAAATGTAGATTCGAGCAAATGAAAACTTTTGAAAATATATTTGGTTTTTTATTTGATTCAAAAACATTAAGAAATTTGGATGATGATGAATTGAAAAAATATTGTGTCAATTTAAAATCTATTTTAACTCATGACGACTCATCAGATGTTGAGTTAGATGATTTATTTACTGAATTAAAAATATTAAAAATGACTTTACCAAATATGATAATGTCTGCGGTTGATATTCTTGAATTTGTTCAAAGTGTAGATTGTTATCCAAATGTGGCAATTGTTTATAGAATCTTGTTGACTATGCCTGTTACAGTAGCATCGGCTGAAAGAAGTTTTTCAAAATTAAAATTATTAAAAACATATATGAGATCGTCAATGTCGCAAGAAAGATTAAATGGATTGGCAATTTTATGTATTGAGAAAGATATTTTGGAAAATCTTGAAACTGATAATATTATAGAAGATTTTGCAAATAAAAATGCTAGAAGAAGTTGTTTTAGATGAATTATATATTATTGAAAATTTATTTGAGATCTCATTTTATTATTTCGCCCAGGGCCTCTCGAGTCGAAGGACCGGGGCTGTGTGGGGCTTGCAGAAAAAAAGAGCAGTAAACACAAAGTCAGAAGAGAACTGGAGAAAAAGAAAAGTGCGGAGAAGAGGAAGAAGGAAGACAATGAAGAATAGAAGAGAAGGAAGACGAAGAGTAAGAGCGGGAAGGAAACAGTTAAAGACACTAGGATTTAGTTTGTGTTTCCTTGTGAAAAATGATGAAGGGAACAAACATGGGGTGGAGGAAGAGTGGTAGGGAATTTGGCGAGGGAGGGAGGGAGGGAGGGAGAGGCGAGAGAATTTTCTTCCGCTTCTACATTTAGTTTCCATCCAATTTGGGTAAAAAGCAATTGCAAGCAGCTACCTATCTTTCTCCAACTTGGGCACAAGTATCCAACACATTTATTTATGTTTCTTAGACTAATCTATAAAAGTTCAAATTCTGGACACTTGTACAAGGACAACAAATCTTTAAAATATAAATAATTATAATATTAATCTATATAGAGAAGCTTCATTTTTATATTACTGATAATCTAATATGGGGATAATTGAAAATTGTAGCATAAACATTTGATATTTTAACAAATCTAGCACGATCTTTAAAATTTAACAAGTTTGTTCATATATTTTTAATCTATAAAATATATAGCATATTATTGTATTAGCACATTACATAAGATTCTATGAAGAATTTTAAATCAATTAACATATTAGATTTTAACTTATTTGATCATTGTAGTAAAATAATAATATCAAAGTCAAATAGGCAATACTAATCCCAATTGAACCGACCAAACGACCAGTTGACCAACTTGTCAGGTGCAACCAACCCTATCAAATCAAATCAGCTAGCCCTAACTACCTAGCCTGATCAACCTAATAAATAAATTCATACTACCCTACTAGTTTGACCAGCCATGCCTAATCGATTGACTCAACCCAACCTCACTAGACCAACTAGCCAATTGAAACAATCAACATGCTCAACCCAACCAGATTGCATGACTCGATCTCCCACTTGGACCATAAGGCTCACCTAGACAATAATCAAGCCCAACAAACCCGTCTCATTCCATTGGACCTCCCAACAAGCTCAGGTTAACGGGCTCGTCGGCCCCCTTGGATAAACTCATCTTGAGACACAAATTTACAAAAGAAGACATGAACAACATCCAAAGACTCAAGGATGAGAACAAAAGGCTCATGGATCAAGGCTGAGGATGGATGGAGAAGGATCTATTGATAAAGTGAAGAGCTGGTAGATAAAAAGGAAAATTGAGTTTTATTCTTTTTTAAAAGAAAATCATTTTCCTTAAAAATGCTTATATTTTTCATGAACCAAAAGGAATTTTTTGTTGACTATAATTTTCATCTCGCCTAAACACTAGAAAAGTGGAGAATATTTTCCAGCATACAAATGGAACCTAAATTTAAATGCTCTACTTAACAAGCTATTAAGAAAGGGCACAAACTATGCCATCTTAGAACTGCTGTGTATAATCCGGTCACAAAAGCCACTTTATACTTTTAGATTCTTTATAAGTTATCGAAATCTACTGGACTATGCTAGATAGTACCGGGCACAGATGTAATTAAAACCAAGGTTTAAAATCTCAACCCGTACCGAGGTTTCGGTCCCAGACCGGAATAATACGATTTTGATATCGTATCGTGTCGTGCCGATACAGTTTCGATATTTTTTTATTTATATATAGTAATTATTAGATAAATATATTTATTGTGTATAATTTAAAAATAAATTGTATATTAATTTTATATAAGTTCTCAATTATTGAACAATTTAATACTGTTAGAAAATATAATTAAATATAATTTTTTTAAAAGAAAATTGATCTATCAATAACTCAGAATTAAAATTGATACATCTTACCTTCTGTAACAAAAAAATATGTTTCATATGTTTTGGGAACAAGAATCCTAAAAGTAAAAAAGTTTAATATTGTAATAATTAATATTCATGGATTTAAATTTCAAATTGATTCTAAGATAAAAAAAAATAGTATCTATAATAAGTATATAAATTAACACAAAATACTACTTTAAATATAATAATTATATAAATTAATTATTTATTTATTTAATTATTAATTTAAATAATATATATTTAAAATGATAAAAAAATATTAGAATATTAATTAAAAAATAAAACAGTAAAAATAAAAAATAAAAAAAATTATCAGAATATAAAATTAAATTATTAGAAATTTTTTAGATTTTTTAAATAATTTAAAATTTTTAAATAATATTTAAATCAGAAAAAAAAATCAGAAAATTAATTAATAAAACTTATTTAATTTTTTAAGTTTTATATATTTTATTAGGATAATATTTAAGTAGGGAAATGTTAGATTTAAATAAATCATTTTATTATTTTTCTTATTTAAGTTGGATTTAAGGTGGGAAATGTTGTATTTAATAAACCAAATTGTTTTTTTTATATTGGAGCCCTAATGCGCAACACACCAGAGGCGGAGGAGTCACGAGGGCGTCCATCAGCTCCAACGCCGTCCGACGGTGCTTCCGACGAAGCCGGAGGCGTTTGGCGACACCGGAGGCATCCGACGACACCTCCGGCGACGCCAGAGCAGTCTCGCAACGCCTCCGGCGCCACCTGCACTACGCTTTTCAACATACTTTGTCATCGCTGCAAGGGAGAACTTCACCTCGCTGCTACCGTGCCTCGCCGCTAACTCCTGCTGTCGTTCCTCATCACTAACTCCTACTGCTGATGATGATCACCACCACCACTCCTCCTTTCTCTTATATGTGTTTTTTTCTTTTTTTAATCATCGACAGACTGGCACACGTGCGTGATTCCTTCTGTCGTGCGCGATTTCCTATCGAGCGATTCCCTTTGCGCCATGACGTCGCAACGCACAAAATCGACGAGCGTACTGTGCTAATTTCGGTTTTCCAGCGGAACGGTATTTTCCGCAGGTGCCACTCGACTCTACATGTCACTTTAAACACTGGTTAAAACTTAAAATTAATTATGTTGGGTTCAAGTTGGGATTAATTATGCTCGGCACGGTATTTTCCGATGTCGTGTGTGTGTGCGTGCACGCGCGCGATTCCCTCTGCGCCATGACACAGCAACGCATGAAATCGACAGGCGTACTATGTCGATTTCGGTTTCCTAGCGAAACGGTATTTTCCTCGGGTGCCACTTGGCTCGACGCGGCACTTTAAACATTGGTTAAAACTTATGTTGGGTTCAAGTCGGGATTAATTATGCTCGGCGCAGTATTTTCCGATGTCACATGTGTGCGCGCGCACGCACGTGAAACAATTACTTAATCCATGTATAGGATGGGTATGGTATGGTGGTCAGGTGGGTTTTCAGTTTGTCTGGACAGTCAGCATTTTACATCCTATGTTTTTGATCATTTAAATTTCCTTTCTCAATTTTAGGTCTGATGGTTGATACCAATTCAGGCCTTTTCCATCTAAAGTTATAACAAAGATATTTTTTGGGTGAAACTGTCTAAACTTTTTCTTGACGGGATGTCTTCAACCAAGTCCATAATATTGTAAAAAGAGCCAAATTTTAACCCAAAGTGTATATCTACGCATTCATTGAAGAAAACCAATGATAAATTAAGAACAAAATCAATATTAGGAAACAAATTGAAGTCATTCCGCATATTGTGTCTTGATTCTTTATTACATGATGAATTTTATTTATAATATCTAGCTTCCACAAAGATGAATTAATAAATACCCAGCTATTATTAGAAACAGATATAAGATTTCAAACAAGGAAAAACTCAAATAAATAAATAATGTGTGATCAAATAATCTCACTAAGATTTACAAGATGAGAAAAGTTGGACAGATTAACCTGACCTTCTTTATCAGGACCTGAAGTGATTTCGCTGCCACTTTTAATAACCACTGTTTCTTCAATTAACTCCCCATCAACAATTATTGGATTTGAACTTCATCAAGGAAGTAGTTGGTGAAATGAAAAAAAAAAAACTTAGCCAAGTAGCTGTGTATCTTACGAACAAGAAATATCAAGTGTTAAATTGATGATAAATGGGCATAGGATTAGGATAGGCAGATGGATACAAGCCTTCAAATGGATATCAAAGAATTTTATGATTGTTATGATCAATAGCTTATGTTCAAATTTACTCTGGCAAAATGGAACGAGTATTCTCTTGCAAGAGACTCCCATGTTTTTAAACAGTGAATTGCATCTACCTTGGGTCAGTAGTGTGTTAGTTTAAGATGAACACCTCAATTATTGACAATTTTAGGAATGATCTCACCAATTTCCCTGTTAGTCCACCAAAAATTATTTGCAGCTCTAATTCAAGTGAGATACATAACGGCAATAAAGCATAATACCAAGAAGATAATCAACCAATAGTTTATTATGTTTTTAAGCGAAGTGAATTGCATGCTTTAGTGTAATAAATATTTATTGGTCAGGATACCTCTAGAGCAAGTAAATCTAAAGCAGGACATTGCTTGTTCAGACTTAGAGGTCTCCCCAGTCAACCTAATGGTCAAAACCTAAAATTGAAGGAAGCAATAAGAAAAATCTGCCATATTTTAATAACTATGGAAGGAAAAGGAACCATTTCAACTCAAGAAAAACTTGTAAATAAACTGCTTGGTCTTATAGTCCATTCGAGGAGAGGAAATGAGTGGATCATAATTACATCACCTTTCTTCATCATCTAAGTTTACTCACTCCTTCCGGGAAAGGAAAATCATGTAGCTTTTATCAGGTAAGCATATACAACTCTGTACTTTTTATCAGGTAGTTTGTTTAATCCTTCAAAAATGGTACAATTCCATCTATACTGAGTATATATTTGTCCACTTAACCAAATGATCTTTGCCACAAGTTCATCATCATGATCAAGCTATGTTTGTCACTATTCTGGTAAGCTATATGAATTGTATTCTTCTGTTAAATTTACGCAAGGATATATTAATGGCAATATTCAAATCAATTAAATCAATTTTTACTAAATTGCCAAATTTTTATCTATTGTCTCCCTCTAGCCCTTAGACCTACTCTTCTAACAATAGATTCTATCAATCACCTAGGGAGATGTTCATACAATCTCAACTTATTTTCCCTCATTCTATAATCTATTGAAGTTTCACCTAATTTCTATCCAATTTTAGTTGTTTTTTTAATTTATCCTTTCTACTAAGTCTACACTCTACACATCCTGCTTAACAGTTTCACCCCTGTTAACATTGAATTTTGCATGTGTTGGTACCTAACAGCCCAACACGCAAATACATAAGAAAGCATGGGGAGTTTACCAGGTCTTATCAAAGCATTTTCTTTTAGTGATCACAGAGTACTTAAGAAACTCTATGGTTTCGACCACCCATTCTTTAACCTTTATGCTATTAATAATGTCTTCAAAAGTATCATCTTCTAGTAAAATAACAATGTTGTAAAAATCGGGCTGGGCGGGCGCCTAGGCGCCAATCGGCCCCCAGCCACTCCGAGTTTGTGCGAATCGCCATGGTTGTGGCGGGTGGCCGCCTGGGCAGCGCTTGGGCGCCCTGGGCGGCGCCTGGGTGCCCAGGCCGTTTTTTTTTAATTTTTTAAAGAAAATTTGATATAAAAATATAGAAAAGGTGGGATATGCGTTGGATAGGCATATGCATATTGGTTGTTCTTGGATATTTATTTGATTAAATAACTACGTTGGATAGGTAGGAAGTTTTGCAATATCAGTTGTTGAAAATATTAAGGTGCACTTAGTTGGCCTGGGGATGTACTTTTTGACGTGAGCATTGGTGCATGGAATGGTGTTCTTCCAAACTACTTGATGAACAACCATCAATTTCATCTTGATATTCATAATGAGCAAGATCATATCAGCAAGCTTATATCTTTGAGGAAGATGTTAAGCATTTCCACACGGTCAGTTTAAACACTTTCAATTTCTTATCATTTTGAATTATCTGATTAAGTTCAGAGGAAATATTACTGTCATTTTGTTACTAATCCACTATAGTCTATGTTTAATTGGTTGGTATATACCTGTTTTATTATACTTTTAGTAGGTGAAATGATAGAAATATCTTAAGCTAAGGGGGTCCAAAGGAGAAGCATACATTTATTCATAATACCATTAACTAGACTCCTTATAAACAGTAAAAACGCCTAGGCGGGGCCTAGGCGCTAGGCGGTAGTTCTCCGGCCGACTGCCACCTAGCGATTTTTACAACCTTGTAAAATAATAGATCTAACATATCCAAAACTTTCACTTGTAGCATTTCTGTTAATCCATCATAACTCTTCAACCGATTTTGTTCTTACCCAAAACGGTCCTCTCACAAGTTCATACAACCTGAATGATTACATATGTTCACATTCTCCATTTCAAAGAATTCCTGATTATCAAAATGATGAATCAAAACTCCTAGTTAAGTTTGACAATTAAAAAGAAAAAAGAAAAAGAAAAGAATAAACGACTACCAATGTTGTCTTGTACTATTATGAATACACAAACCTCAAGTTTCTCAACGTCACGATATCACTGTCGTTCTTCCACGTAATTTCGCACCATCGGTGCTTGTCATCCGAGCTGTTCACAGTCGCCGAGCATATAAGGGCCTCGCAAGATTCAATCTTTATGGACGGGAATGTGGAATCAGTGGGGACTGCCTCGCGCAAAATAATCAACACTCGGTTAGAGTCTAGAGAGGCAACGGAACGCAACAAAAAACCAAATTTAAATTACAAAAAGTAAGAATCCAGCCATAGGATCCTGTTGCAAGAAGTAAACCGAAAGACTAGAAGCCCTGCCAAAGTTGAGACAAGGGGAGGGCGTACCTAGTTTGGCCCGCACACGAGAGTCGTCTTTGCTGCGAGAAGTTTCGGCCCGCTCCATTGCTGGGTCTTGGATGGAGCAAGCGAGCTAGGAAGGGGGCAGGAAATGGCAGTGATCTGCAGGTAGGGGAAACAAAGAGAGGGTTTCTTTCTTCCGAGGGAAGGAAGATAAAGCGAATGAGATATAACAATAAAAATATTGCGAGTTCAGAACTCGGCGGCGTCGTCTCGGGACGTGCCGACCTCTATAAGAAGGCCAATTGGACATTTTGGATTTTCAGATTACTATATTTTATTTTATTTTTCCAAAAAAAATATTTAAATTGATATTTAAAATGGCTGGGGGAAAATGAGCCATTTATGCTCAAATTAATTAATAATATTTTTCTGAAAATGTATGATTTTAGTTGATACTTTTTTATGATAAATAGTCTATTAAAGATTTAGCCATCAAATAATATCAAATAATGGATAGTTCCAAAATAGGTAATCCCTTAGCTATCATGATCATGTGTCCGATCTTTGGATAGATTAATTCAATTTGATCTTATGGCATTTTTTTATTAGTTATCAGGGTAGTTTTGAAAGTGCTAACCAAATAATAATAATAATATGGATATTTTAGGATTTTTTTTCATATTTAAAGGACCCAAATAGATTTATGAGAGTATGCATCATAATTTGTAATTTATAAAAATTTATACTTTTCATTGCATAAATAAATTTGAAAGGGAATAGTGGTAAAGTTATTGGTATGAGACTTGAAGGTCACAAATTTAAATCACAGAAATAATATCTTGTAATATAGGATAAAACTTTATACAATAGATTGGTCTTTCTTTAGGATCCCACATTGATAGGTTATCATTACATAAATAAAATTTATAAGAGCATCATGCTTATATTTGGGTTTAGATTGTTGGTTTGACTAATGGAAATAAGAGGGTTTTTTTAAAAATAAGTTTCAATGTATTAATAATGTAATTTCGTAGATTTATTTGTTGGGAAAGGTTGCGATAATTTTTATTATCAGACAAAAAAACAATAAACACATTAGTAGTCTCGTATTATTATTTTGATCACTAAAAATTATATTTTAAAAGAAAAATAATATGCAGTGGAAATTTGGAACATGAAACCCAATGAGAATGACGTGACATTCTAATTACAATGAACCCGACAAGTTCACTGCACCCCGGGTATAATTTGATTCGGGACAGTGGCCGGAGGCTGCCGTCAGTATCCACGATAATCGGATGTGTACATAAAAAAGTATATCATTTTCATTGAAGTTTATGCTCTAAATTTCTGTTGAGTATTATTGCTCATCTTCAATGGTTAAATAAAAAAATAACATGAATAAAATTCCAAGAGCTCATGCATAATTTCTATTGCAAAAACTTGGTAGCAAAAGCTTCAATGAGTAATCGAAAAGAAATCGAAACTCATTGATGCTTGGATGAATAATCTATCGATATGCAACTTGTAGAACTACATAACTCGTGAAAATGCTAGGAAAAAACATAGTACTAAAAGGCACCTTCATTGTTTGAAAGTTAAAATCTCGATTTTCCAGGCAAACAATCCATTTAGAAGATCAATGTACTGATTCATTATACAAAAGAAACCAATAATGAAAAACAAAAGAAAGAAAATATTCAACAAATTCCATAATGGTCCATTATGTAGCATAGTGGTTCTAAGAACACATACTAAAAGAAAAGAGAGCAAACATATTGTTGGGTTTAAAGGATCATCCTGAAGGGAGAGGAATGTTGAGCTTAGTTGTGAAGTTCTTAGGAACACTTTGATCAAGGAAGAGTTCACCTTGAGCTGGTTATTAGTCGACACAACATATAGAAAAAGCGTATGAACGATCATGGTATAAACTTAGTTTTGGAAAAACGAAACAGGTGGAATGACGAAAAAATAAACAAGAAAAGGGAGTTGGAGTGGCAGATCAAATGCAGATGAAAAGATTCACAGGAGGGACAACACTAATGAGAAAAGAGAGAGGCTTCGACAAGAGCAAGGAACGAAAAAAATGACAGGAGCAGTGACAAAACTAATGAGAACATCTTTTGAATTCAGAATCACAAATATGGAAGTTATCATAGCACAAATAGCTTTTGCTCGAAATAAGTTCTTGTCTCTGAGTGGAGTAATATGGCTAACACTACAAATTTTCACAGTAAATGCTACGGAAACACACAACTGAAACAATTATTGAAGAAGAATTTCACGGCTATAACTAGTGGTACAGAAAGGTAGTCTTTACCCTTTTATTTTTCACTGATTTTAATAGCGAACTAATTAATCAGGCAACGAGAATTCGCCGCTCGCATGAACTTCCTTCACTCTCTTATCGTACTCGTCCTCTTCTTCTTCCTCATCCTCCTCTTTCTCTTGTTTTCCTTCATCCTCTTCTTCTTCGACCCAACCAAAGCCTGCCACGGGAGTCGTTGATGATGGTGGAATCCGTGCGTCACCTACAATTCTCATAATTTCCTCCTCACTCTGTAAGGAGTATGTTGGTGCACTGTTATCCCTCTTGTAGTATTGTGCTTGTGCGGCTTCAGCTAGCTCCCTAGGCAAATTTTTCAAGAACCAAGGATGGTTCCTTATTTCCCTTATCGTAATTCTCTGCGGGCAAAACAAAGTCATGAAATTTATTAAAATAACATCGGCACAGAAAGTGTGATATTTTTTTTCCTCCCAAGCATCGTATTTGCTAGATATTACAATTTAGAGATGGCGTATTCAAAACAAAGTCCCCGCATAGTGAATTACCCTAGTCGGGTTAGCGACAAAGATCTTTGATAGTAATTGTCTGCAATCTTGAGATATATGAACATGCTCAGGTATCTTGTATTGAACAGCTACTATTCTCTGCAATCCAAACAAGCAAAGTGTGGGTCGTTTGGAGCAAGAACCTAGCATCATAAGAAAAAAAGCGGAAAGGAGGCTTTTACCCCAATAGTTTTTCTAAAATTCTTTGGGTCGTTTGGATCCTCGAAGGGGTAGGCTCCCACCAGCATTACGTACAATGTTACCCCACATGACCAAACATCAGCCATCTATGATAACAAGATATCCTTGCAGTTAAATGTATCATGGTAAAATTTAGTGAATTCAATAACAAGAACAGATAAAAGATAGCCATATTTAACAAACAAATATATGCAGGTTGTTATCACATTGCTTTGCAATTAGATGGATTTGATCTACCATATTAAATACAAATTTTGTATCTTGCATCTTTCACATGATCTGTAAGCTTTCACAACTCACAAGAGTAAATTCTAGTTCTGAAGATTCTAGCTCTCTAACAAGCAACCAAAAAGTGGTGAGACTAAAGCATCCTATGCCTGAAATTGATTTCCATAATGACTGTTAAATTATTTAAAAAATGGATGTTTAGTTGGGCATGAATGATCTATATTATGAATAGATTATACAAAATCAATTTCTTGAGTGAATGGAAAAACCCAAAATTAAGCTACTTAAGTGATAGAGAAACCATGTGTGTGTATTGCCAGTTTGGTTTGAGTCAATTTGAGATCAAATGAGGTTGCAAGCACAAATTCAATCATGGAAAAGTACACTACTTTCTGCGAAGGTAAACTTGAGAACTCCAATGTGCAAAAACATTTAGCTGCAAGAAGTTAAATGAACCCATGTTGGGATCCACAAAGATCCATGATGGAAATCCATGCAAATGCTCATGGCAACCACATAAGCTACCAATATGACCAAGGTTTGGGATACCGAACCATGCCGGCCAACACGGACGAATTTACTATATTCCGCCCACCGACCGACACCAGGCAAAGCGGCAAGGCTAAAGAGGCCTAGCAGAGGCCTCCACAACCTTACGATAGCCATGCAAAGGCTACCACGACCTTGCGACAGACATGTGGAGGCCACTGTGACCTCACAGCAGCCTCGCCTGGCCACGGGCAAGCTGCCATTTTTTTATTTATTTTTGTTTATTTTATTTCCTTTTTTTCTTTCCCCTTTCATCTCTTTTTAGGTTTAGGGTTTAAGGTTTAAGGCAGTTAATTCCTTTTCCTCCTTTATTATATTTTTAATTTTTTTATAGTTAATTTCTTTATCTCCATAATTTCTTTCCCTTTATCATCCATTTCTATTCCTCCTTCATTCATTTACAAAATAAATGATAGATACTAAAGATTGTATAGAGAGTAAGAGAAAAGATGAAGATGAATTATCAGGAAAAGCATCTATATCAATTAAATATTAATAAAAATATTTTTTAATTAATATTTTATATTAAAAAAAACTGAAATTGTATCGGCACGGTATGATACGATATCATATCATTTCGGTCATAAACCGAAACTCTAACACAACTTAAAATTTTAAACCTTGCAAATGACAACCATGAAATGCCAAGGCCAAGCACCACATAAGTGAGAAGGTAAAGCCAAAAGGGGCATAACCTCAAAAGATCATTGACCTTTAAAAGAGTGTTACCCTCTATTGAATATGGCACCCAAAGGATGCTTGACATCGACTTAAAGGGTGTTGCCGCCAAGTTATGTGTTTGCGCATGTGAAGAAACCTTCTTGTGCACCCTATTTAAAAAATTAAAAAAAAATAGTTTACACTGAATGATAGCTGGAAAGTAGCTTCAAAAGAAAATGTTATTTAATTTAGTAATGTGCAATTGGGGACAACTAGTAGACTATGCATTGTAACCTTGGCTTGAGCCTATGGCTCTCCAGGTTTCTCTCCATCTTGAGCCTTCATCTTCACCTCAACCATAACCATTGACGATGTAAGGCCATATACATCCACACCAATCATCAATGATCCCTTCTCACCCTCTCCACTAATCCTTCCAAAGATCTGACATCCATCTTCATTACCTTAAAACTCACAAACTTTATAATATCAAATTTTGACATTATTTCTAATACAAGTTCCCTGGATAGCAATGTGGTCATTTCCCTTATTTATTTGGAAAAAAAAAACCCATCAAGTCAGAGCCACATGAGAAAGGCATGGCATCAAATGTAGTAATGCTTGGTGACCTCAACAACGGATGATGATAATACGACTCATTAGAGAGCAATGCTAAATAAGATTCAATCAAACTTCCCATTCCTGATTTCAAATCTTATCTGGTTTAGATTATTGCTCTACAATTGATCATCTTTTGAATCTAAATCATCATAGTTATGTAATTGGTTGACTTCAATCTAGAATTGGAGAAAATTAACCCTTTTTGAACCAAGGATTTTCCATGATCTATGGAATGGTGGCTTGAGATTGGAGCTTAAAATTAAGGTGGCAATGGAAGAGATATGAAGTCTTACGAGGAACACCACAAACATAAGAAGGATCCTTTATAGATGAACTTGATAAGCAAGTGAAGAAAGATGACATGTGGAACTTGGTGTATATACTATGAGGTGACCAGAAGTGGATTCTTTAGCAAAGAACACAAGGTGTACGCTGAGGCAACTAGAAGGAAGTGGATTCATTAGCAAAGAGTGGAAGATGGCATGCTACATCTAAGCATTTGAGGCATTGTTGGTGCAATCGACCTTCAGTGTTTTAATATTTGTTTGACAATATGTTTAATGAGATCTGGTTAAAGTTGACCAAGTAATTTGGTATAGGTTGACCAAGTTAATAATAAATCTTGACAAGTCCAGGTTGATTGGATAACTGACAAAGGGAAATGAGTTGGTGAGAAGTCAAAGCACGTCAATGTGGACCAAATGCTTGGCAAATAAGTGAGAAGTCTTCACAGGTCAAGGATGAACTAGGTAAGGGAAAAGTCTAATCAGGTCAAGGTTGACCGAATGACTGACAAAGGGAAAATTTTAAGCATGCCAAGGTTTACCAGCTGACAAAGGTAAAGTCCAAGCAAGTCAAGGTTGGTCGGATGTCTGGCAAGGAAAAAATCCAAGGGGAGTAAGCACTAGGTAATGAGAAGTCTTGGAGGAGTCCAAGAAAGTGTGATCAATTGGGTGACTGAAACAAGATTTCGATTGATCGCAGGTCAACATGACCAACGTATTTGGTCGACCGAAGTACAATGTTGCTAACACTGTTTTGCATTACTACTTTTATCTATTGTGCTAATTCGATTTTGCAGGACATAGATTTTCAATCAACCAAATGGTATTTTCGGTCGACTGGACGATTCGAGCGACCGAACCAAGAAGTTCGGTCGACCCATAACACGAGATAAGTTCGCGTGAGTTATGATCCGACTCATCAAAATTGATCAACCGATAATAAGGGATGGTCGACAGAACTCAGATTCGATCAGCAGATTGGGCGCATTGTGATCTGACCGCGAAAGGAAATGGGAGGATTAGTCAAACGATCTTGACGATCGATTGACCTAAAAAGTAGGGATTTGATCTAATCCGATTATGAACTTGGACAATAACTTGGACGATAATGTGGTTCGGTCGATCGAAACCAGCTGATCAATTGGCCAAAAAAGAGGAAATCAAGTGCTGATTTGGCGCAATCAGATCTTTATCAGTAAAGAGAGGATCGATCGACCGATAAAGTCCTATAAAAGAAAGCTGAAATGAAGAGGCTCAGAACAATCAACTACACTCAATACTCTTCATTTTGTGTGTTGAAAAGCTCTCAGAAATTCTGCTTGTGTAAACGGAGAAGTGCCTTCGAAAAGTGCAGCATTCAGGGTGTCCGGACCGGATTGACAAGTTTGTTTCTATAGTTTATATAATATGCATCTCACTTTTTATACTTGTGCTTGTACTTATATCTTGTAAGAGGTTTCCCTGTCTCCGAAAAATTTCCAAAAAAGGAGAAAGAGATAGTGGACTCTTGGCGAGTATACATGCCTTGGAATAGCACCCTGGGGGTGTGAACCAAGTAAAACCATTGTGTCATTTGTCTTTTCTTTAAGTTCTTTTATATTCTGCTCCTACTAACACTCTGATAGAAAGAACGAAGAAAAAGCGAGAGCACTATTCAATCTCCCATCCCCTTCCTAGCACGCTTCTCGATCCTATAGGCATGACATAAGTGGACTCAAGGGCAATGAAGAGAACCGATAGAGTTGAAGACTTGCTGCGAGAGATTATGAGGAAATTAAATCTTGGGGTTTTCACTTCTAGGAAACGTCATCGGAGATGATGCACATAACTAGGTAGGGGTTAGATTACCCAATGGCTTGTAGAAAGCCTTTGACTAAGGGGAAATAGGTTCTTGATTGTAGGTGGTTTAATTTGATCCTAGAACTTCATGTATCTTACAAGGGGTAAGCATAGTGAAAGAAGAATCTTTAAGCAATTATAGTCGACTAAAGTGGAATATCTGTCAACTAGAGAGTTCGGTAGACTCACGAGTCGATTTAATGCAAAGGTTTGAGAAATAAAATATTTCTATTTGAACAGTAGTTGACTGGAGTGTTTGCCAAGTCAACTGGAAGATGACCATCGACTAGACAAGATTTCCAATTGATTGCCCTACAATCATTGGCTACTTAATAGCTACATTTGCCTCTGGATATTATTCCAATCAATTAGAGGCGGATAAAATAGAGTCGTTAAAAACTTTCTTGTATATGATTTGAAGGTTTCTTGAGTGATAAAAAAGTGCATGAAATTGTTTGAGAATTTTCAATATCCAAGTGCCTTCTTGATTGAAATAACTCTCCATGGGCTTGCAATCCAAAGTGAAGGTTTCTTCTAGCTATTCATTTCATTTCTTTTTGAGAGGGGGGTTACTTGTAGTTATTCTAAGAATTGGGACTATATGAAGTTTCCTCAATTGGCTTTAATTAAGTAGCAATTATTGAAGATTTATAGGGTTGGCTCGCCCAACAAGTCGTAAGCAGAGTATGACTGAAATCTCTGTGTTAGACTGTTAGTATTGTATTTTTAAAATTTATTATAGTCCCGTCATGTATATACATGAGCACCTCAAGTGAGTACAAATGATTAATTGTCTTTGTATTTGCAAAAACGCTTTAATTTCTAGATCATGGCTATTCACACCTCCCCTCTATCTGATGTGTGTAACATATTACAATGGCCCTACACTAGGTATTGGATACACTTGAGGTTGAAATACTAAGGACTAAACCAATATAAACACGCATGGATCCTAAATGTCTGATTGGTACCAAGATAGAGGGAACCCTGAAAAATATTAAAGGCTGGTAGAAAAACCAAATGATCTTATAGTCACACAACCTGGCATCTCATTTGCTATTAGTGTGATCAGTTCATTCTTAATTCCTGGAAAATCAAAATCATGAACATTGAGCACCTACTCTAAGAATCCTACATTATATGAACTAAGAAGAAATATCTTATTATTTCATGCTTTAGATCATCTTCAGATTGTAGGGCACTCTAATACCGATTGCATAAGCTCCTTTATAAATGAGCAATCTATATTTGACTATTGTGTTTTAGAAGGTAACCTTATTTTCTGAAAGAGCAAGAGGCAAATAGTGATGACAAGGTTGAATGGAAAGAGAGAATATAGAGCCATTACCCAACAACATATGAGCTTATTTGAGCTAAATACCTGGTGACTGACCTAGGATATGCCTGTACAAAGCCATAAGTTGTGATGCATATAACCTCAAATCTAATATTTCATAATAGGCAATTTGTCACTTCATTAGAGAGAAAGTAAAGTTTAATGAGATTATCTCTTTTTTCTTGTTAATTTTAATTATATTTGAATACCAAATCACTAAGAGATGCTGCAATTGAATATATTTGTAACAAGCTACAATATTTTCAAATTAACTTGAGGAGTGTTATGGATACGGAGTCATGTATAAATATGTAAACCATGGGGGTACTTCTAACATTTCATTCATTAATAATATTTATAAATGCATAATTAGGGGCTACCTAGGTTAACATGAGGAATAATTCCCCTTAATCAGAACAAAGACAAAACTAACTCAAGAGGAACAAAATGTCGACAGTTGAGTGAAAACATATGAATAAGATTTGGCAAACAACTAATACTAGATAGCGGAATACAATATGGTCTATGAACCTACACATATTTTAAACAAGAGCATTTGTCCTTATCTCCAGAATCTTCTTGTCTGCTGATACAAGCAATAATTTTTTAAAGATTGTTTCCCCATCTCCTGAAGCTTCTCCATCCGGCAACTCCGCACAAGAATTGCCAAGTGTGCCACTATGTCTGGAGCACGTAGGTGCTTGCAAACAAGTGGTATGATAACTAGCAGCAGTAGCTCCATATCAGGACTGATGTTGCTGCATCAGCTTATGACATGACACTTGATGCCTTGGCTCCTGCAGCCAGCTACTACACCACAAGCTGGCACCATCAATTAACGAAGATGCACTTGCTCAGTGTCTCCCAACTTTTGTTGGAAATCAAACCCACAACCACATAGCACTTGCATACAATACTCTTGTCCTTAAGGGAACCAACTGAAGCGCATGTTCCTCGTCCTAGCTAACTGCAATAGCTATCACATCATGGTCAGACTTCTCTAGCATAGCTACCCAATTGCCATGAAGAAGCAATGTGATGTCATTGTCAGTCATTATGAACCACTGCGATGGTCGTGTGTAGCTATTGCTAGTCTGCCACCATTTACGCCATTAGCGATGTGTCACCCACTACTCTAACTAATGAGACAACAAAAGAAGTAGAACTAGGGCCCAACAATGGATCACGAGCAGATCTATAGTACACTCCAAATTCTGAAATTTGGCAAACCTTCCTTTAGAGAATTAGAGAAAGAAACAAAAGGGAAGAGAGTTACTTAGTTTGGGGTTGAAATAGGAGAATGAACCTTTTTATGGGGATGGAGAGTCATTCCAATGGGTCACAAGTGATAAAATTGAATTTGAATTAGAAGAGATGCAACTCAATTCAAATTAGTAGGCAACTCGATTTTGAGTTCAACCAATGTTGGCTACAACTGCGCACATTATAGTTTAACGCTGCTTCCCCTCACTAATTTTGACTTTTCTCAATGCCTGTAAGGATAACAACAAAAATCCAAGTCAAGATGAATGAGATTTAGAAAGCTGTATATGAAACTATATCCATATGATTTGGTCAACAACACTTACTATGTAACAGAATACTATTTAGTCATGCCAAAAACAATAAACAAATGCTTAATCAGATATGTAACGCGATAAGGTTAATAATATTTATCTTCTAATTCATCTCTCTTCCTCTCCCTCTCTCAACTATCTTTGTTTCTGTTTCATCAAGCAGTACATCTAATTTAAGATAAAAGTGTCATCTTCAAATCTTAATCCTAAGAACTCCGGGAAACAGTCCATATTCCAATATATGTAGTTCCGGTATTCCAGATTTAAGCATCACAAATTTATTCACCCAATGTTCACAGAGATCAATTCCTAGCCAACACATAACAACAGATAAAACTTTCACAAACCATAATTTTCTCCCACTTTTCCTTGGTCCCGCTTTTGATGATCAAACATCGATCACTCAAAGAACACCATCTCAGATAACATAATCGCACTCTTTTGCATAAACTAGTGGCTCACAGAGAATATACAGGTCCTACAGGGAAAAATAATCAAAACATTTATCAACGAAAGAGAAAGGAACGCAACCAGAGGAATAGGGGAATAAGAGGGAAGACATTAAGAGCATCAAACGCATAATGACAGGAGGAGAAAGCAACAACGGAACCTATCACATCAGTTTTAACGCGACCACATCGCCCTTTGGGTGGTCGGCCCCCACCAGGCCCACCCACTGTGGGTGACTGCACCACGCCACAATATAATGACCACCCAGTTCTTCCCGGGAAATGAATCCATTCAACCACAACGAACAAAGAGACACGCTGCCGGGGGTCCCGGGTTTGCAA
The DNA here is from genome assembly GCA_024364735.1 of Boesenbergia rotunda. Classification (NCBI taxonomy): domain Eukaryota; kingdom Viridiplantae; phylum Streptophyta; class Magnoliopsida; order Zingiberales; family Zingiberaceae; genus Boesenbergia; species Boesenbergia rotunda. Next base: position 109,369 of record JAGFNQ010003001.1, on the reverse strand, counting down.
CGTGCCATATGGTGGCGCATGTTAGTATGTAATTATAAGTTTACGTGCTAAGTTAGTATGTGCGAATGGCATGCATCATGTGATGTCGGTAGGGAGGTAGCCGCGCACGTGCCTCATTATTTAGTCGCCGGACGCTTTCCCGGCCACGGAGGATGCTGGTGAGATAAGGTGTGTGAGAGGGAGAGAGAGAGACTGACCTTGCCGTCGTACTCCCGACGCGAGAGCACCTCGGGAGCGATGTAAGCGGGCGTTCCGACCGTGGATTTGGGCCGCGAATGCAGCAAGGACGACTGCCGCATGAAAAAAAATTAAAAGATTATCAGTTTTTTTAAGATAAACTTGGTGGTGTGTGGATATATTTGATTTACCTTCGAATAACCGAAGTCGCAGATCTTGAGGCGAGGTGCTGGGCAACCGTCTAAGAGTGTATTTTCTAGCTTCAGATCTCGGTGGCATATTTGCTGCAATAGTTGGATTGAGATTTTCCAGAGGCGATGATAAAAATCCAATTTTTTTAGCATCCTCTAGGGGATTTTACCAGGAAATGGCAGTAGCTGACGCCGCATATGAGCTGCTGGAAGAAGTATCTTGCCTGGTGGAACGATCATAGATATGCAAAGGTCAAAAAAATTCCTTCTATATCAAGCAATCAGATGATTCCCTCAAGAAAAGTAACCTCATCTTCGCTGAACCTTCCAGCGATGCAGATCCGCTCGAACAGCTCGCCTCCTGCAGCGTACTCCATGGCGATACCAAGATGCGTAGGCGTTAAGATAACCTAGAAAAATCAAACAAAATAAGAGTTTTTCATGTATTCTCAAAGAGAGAGATTTTTTGTGCAGAACCTAATGAGGAAAAAAAGGCCACATGATAGAGGCTCTTCTTGCCTCTCTGAATCGGATAATATTAGGATGGCGAAGAGAACGGTGGTTGATGATTTCTCTTGCAACATTCTCATCGACCTACACGCACATCCGACATGGAACCAAACGGAAACAAGAAATATTAATCTCCAATCAGATTCATCAACCGAAATCAAGCGGAAAAAAAAAGAATGAACGAAAACAAAAATTGGGACCTTGAGGCCTCTGGGGATGTACTTGATAGCCACTAGCTCCTTCGTCTCCTTGTTCCGCAGCAATCTCGCCACCCCAAAGTTCCCGGACCCCAGATCCCGCACCAGTTCGTACTTCTCCATTTCCCCCCTCCCCAAATCAACAAACTTCCACAAAAGTTTACCCTAAATCCAAGAGACCGGTCGACTAGCAGTCGGAGCAAAGGCTGTATCGAAGCTTCTCAGCAGAAGAACACTCGATTCTGTGAAATCGACGGGACCAAAGCAACGGAGCTCCCTTTTGGTTTGTTTATTAAATAAGGCGAAGCGGAAGAGAGAGCCCCCAATTTAATAGGCTGAATCACGTGACGCGATGGGGGGAAATTGAGCCGACGACTTGATCATCCTCCTCTCGTCCACTTCATCTAGTAAAAAAAATGGATCACCTCGGCGATCTCTCTGCCTCAATGGCCGCTTCTCGAGAAGTGGAATGCGACAAAAAAGACACCACCACGAGCAGAGCCAGAAATGGAGACTCGAGCGGCCGGAAAGGGAAGATGAAATACAACGGCCATGGTCCAAGGATGGATCGATGACTAGCCCATGTTAAATCCTCATCAGATATCTACCCGTATTTTATCCTCTTTATTAGTTAATCATTATCCAAATTAATAATTAAAATTATCAGACGGATTAATTTATGACGGAACAGATCTTCCCGTAACAAGCCAAGCATTTAACAGGGTGAGAAGGTGGGAATTTAGGGCATCCACAGTGGTAGGAGCTCCTCCAGAGCTCCTTCGTTGTCATATATACACCACGTCAAAAGTAAAAAACCTCATATATTTCTCCACTATCAATAAACCTCTCAACAACTCCTTCATGGGTCCCACACTTTTATTTCTCATCTCTCCTCATATTTTACATTATACATAATTAAATTTTTATTAAATTCAAAATGCACAGATTACTAATTGCAATAACATTAATAATTAAAAAAATTACATAAATATTACCGTACAAATTAATAAATTATTTTTTTACTGATTATAACCGTATCGTGCCCAGATATACTCAACTAAGTCGGCTCGAAGTTGATGATGCACTTGATTATCACGTAGCTCACAATTTCTCCGAAGGTATTCTTGAAATTCTCGAGTGGAGCCTTGAAATATTTGTGATGGAGGATCTCCTTCATCATCTGACCAAGTGACTACTACATCACCCTCATTCTCGATAATCATGTTGTGCAAAATAATACATGTATACATGATGTCTTTCAAATTATCCTTGTACCAAAATCGTACTGGACCTCTGATCATTGCCCATCGAGATTGGAGCACCCCAAATGCTCGCTCGACATCCTTTCTCGCGGCCTCTTGTCTTTCTTTAAACATTTTTCTCTTGGGATCTTGGGGGCATGGAAAACTCTTGACGAAAGTAGCCCATTCTGGATAAATCCCATCAGTCAAATAGTATCCTTTTGTATATTGTGTATTATTAACCATAAAATTAACCTCGGGTGCATTTTCTTGTAAGACATTGTTGAATAAAGGTGATTCAATAAGCACATTGATATCATTACGCGACTCTGCAATCCCGAAAAAGGCGTGCCATATCCACAAGTCCGCAGATGCGACTGCTTCAAGCACAATTGTTGGGACGCCATGATCTCCTCGAGTAAACTGACCTTTCCATGCGACAGGGCAATTTTTCCATTGCCAATGCATACAATCAAGACTACCCAACATTCCAGGAAAGCCGTGTCTTTGCTCATGCATTTCAAGCAAATGTTGAATATCAGCAGCATTAGGTCTTCTCAAATATTGAGCTCCAAACACTTCAATTACACATCGACAGAAGTTGAATAAGCATTGGATGGCAGTAGTTTCAGCAATTCGCAGGTACTCATCATAATGATCAGCAGGGGCTCCATATGCCAATTGACGAATAGCTACCGTGCATTTTTGAAGTGGCGACAAACCTTTTTTTCCCGTTGCATCGACCTTCCATTGAAAATATTCTGAATGATTTTTTAAAGCATCGACTATACGAAGGAATAAACCTCTTTGCATTCGAAATCGACGTCGGAATATGTCATTAGAATATACCGGATGATCAGAGAAGTAATCATTAAAAAGACGAGCATGTCCGATTTCACGATCCCGATTCAAATACCTTCTCCTCTGTGTTCTGCTAGAAGAACTTTGAGCTCTTTGACGTACCGTTTGTCGCTGCTCATATAGCTGAAGCATTCTTTTTTCATCAATATCGTCCGCATCTTCCATCAATTCATTTCTCCAGAATTCACGGAGCATCGATCGATCTGGATTTTCAGCCATTTGGAATCGATGCAAATATTTAGTAGTTGAAAGAAATAGAGAGATGAGAGAATGATATGAAGAATGAGTTGATGAAGAATACTATTTATAGAAATTTTTTAAATAAAAAATAAAATTTAATTCCAACCGTTGAAAACTTCAACGGCTAATTACATAGCCGTTGTTGTTTTTTTTAACAATTTAAAAAATATTTAAAATTTAAAATAAAAAAAATCATGAGGGAGCAGCTCCGCACAGGCGGAGCTGCTCCCTGTGTCAGAGCGAGGGAGCTCACTCCCATAGTGGGAGTGAGCTCCCTCGTAGGCGCCACATCAGCAGTGGGAGCTCCGAAGGAGCTCCCACTGTGGGTGCTCTTATGTCTGGCCGGTTCGATCGTCCGAGGTTAATTGAAAAAATTTCATTAATCATTTTTTTTTTATTTAACAGGGTGAGAAGGGCCGACCCATTATATTGGCAAGTTAAAAAATCCTTAATCCAATCCAATTTAAGACAGATCGCAGGTTAGGCGGACTAATCTGCATTCCTATTAAAAATTTAAAAAAATAAAATATATATATATTTTTTAATATTTTTAATTCAAAATGTTTTTAGAAATATATTTTAGATGTAAATAGATAGAGATGAATATATATGTTTGATAAAAAATATTATTTTTATTTTAAAATTATAAAGAATAATGATAATAAATTGATAGAAAATATAATTTGTATATGTTTCTTAACTCATGCACCAACTCAAGCTCGTCGGCGTCGCGGGTTGACTCGCCAGGTCGCAAGCCTAGGCAGGTCATCCCACGACGGGCTTAGATTGATAAAATTCCAACCCAATTCATTTAAATTATTTGACGGCGGTGGACTAACCCGATAAGCTCAGCTCAAATTAACGACTCTATTAGTAATCTTTATGATTTATCTATTTCGTATTAATCTTAACACGGATTGATCAAGATGCTAGATGAGTGAATCGTCTTTTACCATTCTAAAATAGAATGGTAATGCATTCCATGCTTCTACAAAAGGATGAATCAGGAGTGCCCATGAGATTCTTATCCACATAAATTAGGGGGGAAATGATTAAAATATCAAAAAAAAAATCAAGAGCCATTTTTTAGAATTGATAATTTGATGTCTACTATATGTCTTCTATTTGAATTTATCTCTGTTTTATATTCGTGAGTTAGATTTTAGGGGTTGAGACAGTGGTCCTATCTCTATGTAGTTAAATTTTTGTTAATATGATGATTGACATAAAAATTATTGGACTGATAGATCATAAAATAAAAAAAATTAATAAGTGCTCTATAGTTTTTTTATAAAATACTTTTATTTTAATACAGAGTCACAAAACAATTGATAAAAATAAGCAAATTCAATTAGATTGTATATAATATTTATTATAATTTAATTGAAATTATTATACAAACATTAATTAATTATTATAATAGTTTAGCGGTTATTAGTCACTATAATTATTATAACTACTAATTAACTATTGCTTTTATAATTGCATCAATCACTTATATAGTAGTCAATTTTAAAATAATTTTAATCAATATTAAGTGATATTTGATAAAATATATAAGTTTTCTATATTTTTATCAATTAAATTAAAAAATTAATTATTCTTGCACATTTTAACGTTTATTACATGATTGGTATAATAACGTTGAAATAAGATATTTTCAGAATAGAAATATTATTTTGTCATTTAAAAAGTAAAAGTATCTTTTCAAGGATTCTCTCTAAAACTAATCTATTATTATGTATTTATTGATAGAGATCAGTATATATCATATATTAGATTCATTGACATTCATGATAAATAAATAAATAAATATGGTAAGTTTTGATGATAAGATTTTATTCAATGGCTTGTTTTCTACTCAAATTGATGAAAAATACTCATTATTATAACATATAGTGACTTGTATTTTTGTCTCATAGTTGGCTCTCATTTTCTTCCTTGACCCTAAATTATTCTTTTCTTTTTAAAATTTTTGTTTGGCATGATGATTAGATGTCTTTTTCTGACCACTGTAAGCCTTTGTTAAGTAAAATCAATCATCATCCGCGGTTAAATCCCAACTATGATATATTTATAATTTTTTTTTCAAATAGAATGCGAATCCTGAAACACTAAATTTCTAGACCGCTTATCACGAGCATTTCTCAATTTATCCTGGTGACCGATGAGAAACTTTCGTGAAATCAGGCTGGTCATCCCAGTTCATCTGCTACTTTGGTCCAATATTTTTTCTTAAATAAAACTCATCACATCTAGATTGCACATAATTATTTTGTTTTTTATCTCCTTAACACTAGTCCTCTCCAACTTATTATTAAGTAATATTAGAGTTTCCCAGAGATGATATTATTGTCGTTACACTTGCATTTTTGAGTTCTGAATGAATTATTGGGATTCATACGAGAACATTAGTCGCCTCACACCTATATTTTGAGCATTGCGTATCTATTGATTGACTTTCAATGCTCCAAACGTCATCTCAAATTAATGTCTAAGCCTCTAAAAATTTTCTATAGTGAATACACGTTTCATTTATCTTTTCTAAAATTTTAACTTTGTAGACGACGACCACTCCAAAATCATAACATAAAATTTTATGGGTTTAGGTGGTTGTTGAGATCATTGGGCCAGCACTGCTGTGGGCACCCGAATAAGAGCCCAACGGGCCTTTTCCTTAATTTCTCCTCCTACTAATCTAAAAAAATAATTAACCAGATTAGTTAGCGTTGAATCTGAAGACGTCACATGGCCTTTTTTTATATTTACCATGGGATACGGGCCTTTTCCTTATTTTCCTGATTTATATGGTTGTTTGGCGACATCATGGCGACCCAAGTCTTAAAGCGGTTAAAGCAAGGCTTCAACGGTGCTGTCTAGTAAATCAAACTAGCCGATGTGCTAAAGCAAGATATCGATCTAATGTTTCTTAGTGTGGGCCAAGCCTGGGAGGTGTTGTCAGCCGAGGAGAAAGAGCTATGATTGAATATCATATTTGTTGTATTGCTGAGCCAAAATGTTCTTGAATTTTTATTGTCGGTTACTTTAGCATTTGTTTTGCTCTTTTGCAAAGTATCTATTTTTCTAATTTTAACTTGCGTTTTCTGCCTTGATTCTCTAAAAAATATGGTCTCATATAAGGTCATAACTTCTTTGCGAATCCCATCATTAATTTCCCAGACCTATGTCAGGCAAACCACAATCTCGACTCCCTCTCAAGAAAGTGGCAATACCGAACCTATGTCGGGTAATTTGTCCCCATGCATTGAAAGTTGAGTCCAAAGTGGGCAATAAATGAGGTCTAGACCCTAAACTAGAGAAAATAAGTCCCGGACATAACAATATGTAATAAACTGGCGTAACACCAGCTAAGTATTGTTGGTGCCGGAAGCACCAAAGTCAAACCTGTGTTTTGATAATGGCAAAATGTTCAGAAGTTAAGATGTTGTTGTGATCTAACAAGCATACTAAGTGTGCAAAAAATCCTAGGTACACTAGGCAAGAAGTCCTGGTCGAAGACTGGGCAAGAAGTCCTAGCAAAGGGCTGGGCACCGAAGACCTGATCAGAAATTGGGCAAGAAGTCCTGGTCAAGGACTGGGCAAGAAGTCCTAGCAAAGGGCTGGGCACCGAAGACCTGACCGGAAGTTGGGCAAGAAGTTCTGGTCGCGGACTGGGCACGAAGACATGATCGAGAGGATTGGGCAAAAGTCCAACCGGAGGAGCCGGTTGGCAAAAAGTAAACTCTTCTGAGAGGAGTAGGTGAGGACGCGTTCCCCATGTGAGGGAACAGTAGGCGTCGGTTCGACCTAGGATTCCATTTGGGAAACTCAAAGTCAGAACCAAGACAGCCAAGGCTGTAAATAATTACTAACAGTCTTGTTTGTATGTTTTGGAATTAACCTTGGTTGCAGGGATCGAAGGAACAGGTTTCTGTAGCTCAGGCACCTCAATGGAGTGAGGCGCCTCACTGGGCTAGGCCCCGTATGGATATAGGCGCCCCAGTTCAAGGCCAAAATAAAACATCGAAGCAAACTACCACGAAGCCTCTGGACCAAGCCAGCTCAGGCGCCTGTGTTAACACAGGCGCCCCCATCAGCCCAGGCGCCCCAGTGAAGGGGATAAGTGCTGACCGAGCCTGCGAATTGGAGTTCGCGCAGGAGAGGCCACGTGTCAGGCGCCCCCATCGACACAAGCGCCCCTATGGCTGTTATATAAGGGGGTTCACCCCCAAGGCTTCAGAGCAACGACTTCCAACTGTTTTCTCCAAGCGCTCTGCTCCAGAAAGCCCCGTGCTCACGTCTCAAGCGCCAACGACGACCCGCGGCTCAGATTTTGTTACTTTTCCGTCGTCGGTATAAATTTTATTAAAGTACTGTACTCAATTCCATATTCTATTCTTGTACTTATTTGCGTAAATTATAGAATTGTCCAAAGTAGATGGTCAAGGACCATGAGCCTTGGAGTAGGAGTCGATCTAAGCTCCGAACCAAGTAAAAGAAACTTGTTAGCATTGATTTTTTTTCCCGCTGCGCAATCGCTCTAACTTTTAATCCGAAATTTTTTCGATCGATATTCACCCCCCTCTATCGATTTTCTCCGATCCAACAAGTATAGTCGCAGCTAGGTCTACACAACTTGGTAATCCTCAGCACCACAAGCTGGTAGGAACTTCGGCTGCTCCCGACCGGGCATCCTCAGCACCTCGATTATGTCTAAACAGCTTGGGCATCCTTGGCACCACAGGCTGGTAGGAACTTCGGCTGCTCCTGCCAGGCATCCTCAACACCACGACCAAGTCTACACAGCTTGGACATCCTCGACATCATAAGTTGGTAGGAACTTCGGCTGCCCCCGGTCAGGCATCCCCGGCACCGCGACCAGGTCTATACAACTTGGGCATCCTCAACACCACAAGCTGGTAGGAACTTCGACTGCTCCCAACCGAGGATCCTCAACACTTCGATCAGGTCTACACAGCTTGGGCATCCTCGACATCATAAGCTGGTAGGAACTTCGGCTGCTCCTAGCCGGGCATCCTCAGCACCTCGACCAGGTCTACACAGCTTGGGCTCCTCGGCACCACAAGCTGGTAGGAACTTCGGCTGCTCCCGGCTAGACATCCACCGCACCTCGGTTAGATCTACACAGCTTGGGTATCTTCGACACCACAAAATAGTAGGAACTTCGGCTGCTCCCGGCGGGGCATCCTCAGTACCTCGGTTAGGCCAACACCGCTTGGGCATCATCGGCACCACAAGCTGGTAGAAACTTCGGCTACTCCCAGCCGAACATCCTCAACACCGCGATCAGGTCTACACAGCTTGGGCATTCTCGGCACCATAAGCTGGTAGGAACTTCGGTTGCTCCTGGTCGAGCATCCTCAACACAAATTTATCCTGTCAATTTAATTGACAAAAATCAAAGAATATAAATATTTGTACATATAGAAGTACTTCATGACAGAAATTACTGTGTACGATATGCTCGAAGATAATTTGCATTCCATGGCCAATCCAACCTTTTGGCATTGACGTACATCTTGTACATAATAACTGTCACTTGTGAGCTTTTCAACGATCGTGTACGACCCACTCCATTGTGGCTCAAGCTTACCAACATCCCTGACAGACTTAATTCTTTTCCATACCCGATCCCCGACTTGGAAAGCCCTGGGGATCACTCAGTGGTTGTAGATCTACTCCATGAGTCGTCGATACGCAACTAACCGGGTAGCAGCCTTATCATGTACCTCCGTAACCAGGTCCAGGTCGAGCAGTCACTCTTAATCATTGTTCTCCTTGTTATAAAGTTGACACCGAGTTGATTCTTCACCTATCTTCCCCCGACTTGGAAAGCCCTATGGATCACTCGACAGTTGTAGATCTGCTCCATGATTCGCCGATATGCAACTAGTCGGGTAGCAACCTTATCATGTACCTCCGTAACCAGGTCCAGGTCGAGAAGTCGCTCTTGATCATTGTCCTTATTATAAAGTTGATACCGAGTTGATTCTTCGCCTATCTTAACTAGAATCACTGCCTCTGCACCGTAAACAAGATGGAAAGGACTCTGCCCAGTTTCCTCTTTGGGATAGTACGATAAGACCATAAGATGCTCGGGAGTGTTGATGCAGTCTGACCCTGATTGTTGTTTTGGAGTTGACACCGATTTTAGTTTAGGTGGATGATTATGATTATGATTAAGTCCTAATCGGGGATTAGGCATAGTATGGAAAATCCTAGCTTGGAGGGCTAGGTGTTGGAAAATCCTAATCTGGAGGGTTAGGTACGGAAAATCCTAGCTTCGGGGGCTAGGTGTTGAAAAGTACTAATTCGGAAGGGTTGGGTGAAAATTCCTAGCTTGGAGGGCTAGGTGAAAAGTCCTAACTTGGAGGGTTAGGTGAAAAGTCCCAACATGGAGGGTTAGGTGAAAAATCCTGGCTTGGAGGGTCAGGGCCTAGATTGGAGGGCTAGATGTGGAAAGTTCTAACTCGGAAGGTTAGGTAAAAAGTCCTAGCTTGGAGGGCTAGGTGAAAAGTCCCAACTTAGAGGGTTAGGTGAAAAGTCCCAACTGGAGGGTTAGGTGAAAAATCCTGGCTTGGAGGGTCTGGTCCTAGCTTGGAGGGCTAGGTTGGATGAAACCCTAGCTTGGAGGGCTAGGTTGGAGCCCCTGGATCGGTCTGGTGACCGATAAGGGAGTTGACACGGTGCTCCTTCGTGGATCGGTCTGGTGACCGATCCAGCGATGACTGATCGGTCTGGTGACCGATCAGGGAGTATGTGTTTCACCCATTGCTTGGCTCCTGATCGGTCTGGTGACCGATCAGGGAGCACACAGTGAGGTTGAGTTCCCTTGCTGATCTGCTCCTGATCGGTCTGGTGACCGATCTGGATCACTGTGCAAATCGTTCTAGAGAACGATCCAACGTCGCGAGCTCCTCACTATGATCGATCAGGATGGAGCCTGATCGATCTGGTCATGACCTGATCGGTCTGGTGACCGATCAGGAGGCTCCCTGATCGGTCAGGTGACCGATCAGGAGGTTTGGACTGCGAAGCTCAGAAATCGCCCGGTAAAGGGGTGGATCGGTCTGGTGATCGATCCACAACCTGGGATCGATCTGGTGATCGGTCCAGGAGAGTCCCAGAGAAATCGCGATTTCTGATTGAACGTTGGGGATCGATCAGTGTTGGTGCAGGAAGCACCAGATCGAACCTTGTTTTGATATTGGCAAAGGATTCAAAGTTAAGGGTTATTTGTTGTCTAACAATGCTGCTTGAGAGTGCAGGAAACAAAGTCCTAGCGAAGGGCTGCTAGGCACCTGACGATGGGCAGTCAGGAAACCAAGTCCTGGCGAAGGGTTGCTGGGCGAAAACCAAGTCCTAGCGAAGGGATGCTAGGCACCTGACGATGGGTTGTCAGGAACTCAAGACCTGGCGAAGGGCTGCTGGGCAAAAACCAAGTCCTGGCGAAGGGCTGCTGGGCGAAACTCAAGACCTGGCGAAGGGCTGCTGGGCAAAAGTCCAACTGGAGGATCCGGTTGGCACCAGGTAAAACTCTCCCGAGAGGAGTAGGTGAGGACGCGTTCCCCTCGAGGGAACATTAGGCGTCGGTTCGACCTAGGGCTCCATTTTGGAGATCCAAAGTCAGAACCAAGACAGCTAAGGCTGTTTTAACTAACTTATTATTTGCTGTTTTGGACTAACCCTGGATGCAGGACCGAAGGACTGTGTTTCTGCAGCTCAGAGAGCCTCAAAGGAGTGAGGCCGTAGCTGAGTAGGGCGCCCCGGATGTGTCGGGCGCCCCAGAGTCAACCCAAAGTCAGCAGAGAGGTAAACGCCCCGACAGCAGCGCAATTGGGGGCGCCCCGCGTGTGTCGGGCGCCCCGCGTGTCGGGCGCCCCGCGTGTCTCGGGCGCCCACTGTGCCACGCCACTGAAGGCTGCTGCAGCTCACTCTCGCGAAGCCCTGAAGATGACGCTTTAACCGGTCAACCGGGCGCCCCGCGCGCGTCGAGCGCCCCGGTCAAAGCTGATCCCGAAGATGAAGAGATCAGCCTTGACCAGAGGGCTCGCCGGATCAAGAGCCACGTGGGGGGCGCCCCGAGCATGTCGGGCGCCCCCTGCCCTATATAAAGAGGGCCTCGACCCTATTCTTAAACAACGAATTCCTTCGACAATTCTACGCTCTTCTGCTTCCACGACACGCTCCAGAAAGCTGCCAACTCAAGCCGACGACGTCCCGCTGCTCCAGAACTTCAATCTTCACCGGACGTCGGTAACAAGAGTTGTAATTAAGTTTACGAGAATATTTTTATTATTATTTGTGTGTAAACTTTTGCGAACTTATAGAATTGCCCGCAGAAAACGGTCAACGACCGTGGGCCTTGGAGTAGGAGTCGACCCAGGCTCCGAACCAAGTAAACCGGCTGTGTTTGCGTTGTTGTGTTCTCTTTTATTTCCGCTGCGCACCCGCTCTTTTTAAATCCGAACGAATTGCGACATTCACCCCCCCTCTCTCGCATTTCTCGATCCAACAAGTGGTATCAGAGCGGGGAATTCAAACTTGGTGCAACCACCAGTTTGAAAGTTTTTTTGGATTTACGAATTTTTTAATTCTATTTCTCTTCTTTTTGTTAATCAACGCAACTCAATCTCGTTCGCTTTTTATTTTATATAAATAATATCTGTAGGTGGATTTAAAATATCCTTACGCCTTTTTCAATTTTGAATTTTCATCTTTTCACCATAAGTCTGAATTAATAAAACGAACAATTCTTAAAAATTTATCATAAATTTTTTTATTATTATTTTAATATTATTTCTCGAAATTCGTGCCACTTTAATTCGAGCAATCTTTTAACTCTTATTTTTCACCATTAATCAGAATATTCATTTCCCAAAAATTTTGTCTCAAATTTTTTTTATTTTATTATTATTCTGCCTCGAAATTCGTGCAATTTTTTTTGGGCAAATTTTTTTCTTCTTCTCCCGCACTACTAATCCAAGACCAAGTCTTGGTACATTTTGTTCGTTCTTTTGTGTGCAAGAGGTTATTTTATGGCCAACCAAGAATGGAATAGCATCCGTCCACCACTCCTCTCCGGCGAGAACTTCAATTCTTGGAGAAGTCAAATGGAGTCCCTTCTGAAGGCCCACATGGACATATGGATGATCCTCCAAACGGGGTTTACAGTACCTACAGAAGATGGTATGTCGATCGCCTGGGAGAAATTGGACGAACAAACTTTGAGGAAGATCGAGGCAGATGCAAAGGCGACTGTAATCATACAATGCGGCCTAACTAACGAACAACTCAAGCTAGTTGGATCCTTCAACTGTGCTAAAGAAATTTGGGAGAAATTGATCAATCTTCATCAAGAAATCTCGGATGAAGAAGAAGATCAGGTAAGTTATCTCGCACTCTCGGTCCAAGCACAGATAGCCGAGTCAGAGTCTGAACCTGAACCCAGAGTCGAAATCGAACCAGCAGAATCAGACGACGAACTGACTGAGATGGTAACCAATTTCAAATTCTTTTCTAAATTAGAATTAAATAATCAAGCTAATACTGCAATGGTCGAGGAAGGTATAACTTTTGCAGGGAAAACTCCAAGAGAACCACCAAAGAAGGAGCTTCAACCGGTACCCAAGTCCGACTCAGACACGGAATCAGAAGATGAATTTAGATCCGAGACAGCAACAATTAAGGGGGAGATTCCTAATAAGGAATCAAAAGGTAAAATTACAAATTTGAATTTTAAAAATCATATAATTTGTTACATATGCAGGAAGAGAGGGTACTACCAAACTAAGTGTCCTACTCGAAAGATTCAAACGACACCACCGAAGGCGACAAAGGAACGAGCTCCAAAAGCACGAAAGAACAAGAGTCGCATCCAATGCTTCAAGTGTCAGGAGGTTGGGCATTACAAAGAGGAATGCACAGATAAACGTTACAAAGATCCAGGGCAACCAACCAAAATGGGTAACTATAATTTACATCCAAATCCACTCTTTACCTTGAATACTGATAGATTAATTAATCTCCCTTGGTCAAATTTAGATATGGATGCATGCTTAGATAACTTAATGAAATCATGTATATTAGCAAAGTCAAAATTCAAAATGTTAAGACAAGAAAATGAGACTTTGAAAATTAAAATTGATATACAAGAAAAACTGATTAATAATTTTGCAAACTTAGAAAATCCTGAAATTTCTCCTCACTATGACATTACCTGAAGTTTTGTTTTGGCTATTCATAGGACTAGATAGCTTAAGGACATAACCAATTACTTGAAATTTGAAAACATAGTATTGGGAGGAGGTGAGATGATAGTACGTTGGGGAAACCAACTCTAATAAGATCAAGTCTACTTGGTCTCTTTAGACTGGTGAAACCAGCCGAAGCTACCGATCCAAGACCCAAGCTAGTTAGACCAGAAAATGACCTAATTTAATTTGAAAATAAAATTTCATTAAAAGGCTTTGTCAAGGAAAGGGTGGATGATCCCATAAGGCTACGGCCAAAGAAGGCCTAGTGCCTCGCCAAGACCTGGAAGCCAATTTCTGAAATTCAAATTCAAATTATCTTTTGTCAAATTCGAATCTAACACAAATTTCAAATAATTATAGATTCAAATCTGTTTTCAAAATTAAATAACTTTTTTCAAAATAAATGAAAATTCCTTTTCAAAGTTAATTTTTACCTTCAAACCTGTCTCACAAAGAACTTTTAAGGTTAACTGTTTGAAAATCCTAGATTGGGTGAGACAGGAAAATTAAGTTCAAATTAAAAATTCTTTTATGTTGTGTTTTCATTCAGAGAATAATTTCAACATAGTCAAACCATGATTAACATGGTTAAACCTTAGTCAACTGAGTCAAACATGGTCAAACCTAGTTAATGCTAAAGACCCTTCAAGCACTTAGATAAAGTTAAGACAAGTTGAATACAAGGGGAGTTCTTTATAGATTTAGTCTCAAAACCTGATTTAGTATCATTTCAGAATAAGGCCTTCAAAAATTACTCAAAAACCTTAATATATTACTATCGCTTTGGAAAAATTATTATCATTTCAAATTTTTTAAACTGTGTTATTCAAAATTGAGTTTTCAAAAATTTATCTCCTTGAAAGTTTCATACTCAGAAGATTATTCAAAATTATTCTTTTGTTTTTAATAAACCCTAAAGACACAGAGGAAGGTCCACTTCATGATCTACTAGGACTCCTAGGATGTGTCAAATTTAGGGGGAGTTTGATTCAAAAGAAGAATTTCTAAAAATTTTTTTTGGTAATTATTTGTTTTGAAGTTATTAGATAATTCTTATAATTTAAATCAAACCCTAAAACTCAGAGGAAGATCGCTTGTAGTCAACAAGCTTCCTAGGACTGGGTCATGTTTAGGGGGAGATGAAATTAAAAGAATTATTAAACATTTTCAAAATTATATGTTTTCATGCACTGCAAGTTCAAAATCCTTTCGAAAACTTAAATAATTTTTCTGTCAAAATACTATTATTTTACAAAACTCTTGTGGCTTATGAAATTAATTTTATAATATTTACTTGGGTTGGAGAAAATTTTCCAGGACACTTAGGAAAATGTCCTTGTAGTCAACAAGGTTTCCTAGGATTGTGTCAGACTGGAAAAGAAACCTAGTCAAGTAAAATATTTTGTGTTCAAAATGCATAATCCTTTTCAAAAATTACTTATACTTTTCAAAGTCTAAGTCTTTTCAAAATTACTTATATCTTCAAAAATACATAATATCTGTCAAAAAGTACTGCTATAATGTTTTCAAAAGTATAAATATTTTTCAAGGCAATATTGTTCTAAGTGCGTGAATTTTCTAAAAGATTGGCCAACAAATATAAAATATCTTTTCAATACTTTTCCAAATAAAGTTTTGTTGGTGCAATTTAAAACTGTTTGCTATACTTTCAAGAATTATCCTAAGTATTTTTATGCTTTCAAAACCCATAGGCTCTGATACACAAACGCTCTCCTTAAAACTTCTCTCAAAATATTTTTATATTAGACTTAAAAATGGTCTAAAATATAAGGAGTAGAGTTTTACATTAAGGGGGAGAGAAAGGGAATTTTATTTTTAAGCTATTTCAAAATTTCTAAGTGGTTCAAAGTTATTTTTAGTGCATGTTTTTCTAAATAAAATTTTCCTTAGTTATCAAAATTTGTCCGAAAAAAAAGGAGGTTTTTAACAAAGTTTAAGCTGGCTTTTCAAAAGTGTGTCTGTGGATACAAATACTTTTGCTCTTTTTTGAAAAATACTTTGTCAAAAACTTATTTTTGGTAGAACTCAAAACTCCCCATTAGAAACCTTGCTAACCCATGTATGCTTTTGATATATGTCAAAGGGGGAGGAAAGGTCAAAGTTAAGTATTTTAACTATTTTATAACACAAGTATTCAAGTATTCAGGGTCTTAGGGGGAGTATGAAAAATAAAGAATTTTTTTTTCAACTCTACAGTTATGCTTCACTGTTTACCTTATGCTCTTAACTGTTGTAATTTTTTTCCTTAACTTTGAATTGTGTTGCCATAATCAAAAAGGGGGAGATTGTTGGTGCAGGAAGCACCAGATCGAACCTTGTTTTGATATTGGCAAAGGATTCAAAGTTAAGGGTTATTTGTTGTCTAACAATGCTGCTTGAGAGTGCAGGAAACAAAGTCCTAGCGAAGGGCTGCTAGGCACCTGACGATGGGCAGTCAGGAAACCAAGTCCTGGCGAAGGGTTGCTGGGCGAAAACCAAGTCCTAGCGAAGGGATGCTAGGCACCTGACGATGGGCTGTCAGGAACTCAAGACCTGGCGAAGGGCTGCTGGGCAAAAACCAAGTCCTGGCGAAGGGCTGCTGGGCGAAACTCAAGACCTGGCGAAGGGCTGCTGGGCAAAAGTCCAACTGGAGGATCCGGTTGGCACCAGGTAAAACTCTCCCGAGAGGAGTAGGTGAGGACGCGTTCCCCTCGAGGGAACATTAGGCGTCGGTTCGACCTAGGGCTCCATTTTGGAGATCCAAAGTCAGAACCAAGACAGCTAAGGTTGTTTTAACTAACTTATTATTTGCTGTTTTGGACTAACCCTGGATGCAGGACCGAAGGACTGTGTTTCTGCAGCTCAGAGAGCCTCAAAGGAGTGAGGCCGTAGCTGAGTAGGGCGCCCCGGATGTGTCGGGCGCCCCAGAGTCAACCCAAAGTCAGCAGAGAGGTAAACGCCCCGACAGCAGCGCAATTGGGGGCGCCCCGCGTGTGTCGGGCGCCCCGCATGTCGGGCGCCCCGCGTGTCTCGGGCGCCCACTGTGCCACGCCACTGAAGGCTGCTGCAGCTCACTCTCGCGAAGCCCTGAAGATGACGCTTTGACCGGTCAACCGGGCGCCCCGCGCGCGTCGAGCGCCCCGGTCAAAGCTGATCCCGAAGATGAAGAGATCAGCCTTGACCAGAGGGCTCGCCGGATCAAGAGCCACGTGGGGGGCGCCCCGAGCATGTCGGGCGCCCCCTGCCCTATATAAAGAGGGCCTCGACCCTATTCTTAAACAACGAATTCCTTCGACAATTCTACGCTCTTCTGCTTCCACGACACGCTCCAGAAAGCTGCCAACTCAAGCCGACGACGTCCCGCTGCTCCAGAACTTCAATCTTCACCGGACGTCGGTAACAAGAGTTGTAATTAAGTTTACGAGAATATTTTTATTATTATTTGTGTGTAAACTTTTGCGAACTTATAGAATTGCCCGCAGAAAACGGTCAACGACCGTGGGCCTTGGAGTAGGAGTCGACCCAGGCTCCGAACCAAGTAAACCGGCTGTGTTTGCGTTGTTGTGTTCTCTTTTATTTCCGCTGCGCACCCGCTCTTTTTAAATCCGAACGAATTGCGACATTCACCCCCCCCTCTCTCGTATTTCTCGATCCAACAATCAGGACGAAGCCTGATCGGTCTGAACCCAGCCTGATCGGTCTAGTGACCGATCAGGAGGCTCTCTGATCCGTCCGGTGACCGATCACTTTAATTCAAAATGCACTGTCAGACGCTCTGATCACGTCTGAACGTATCCGATTCTCTGCGTTTCATCTCTGATGCTTGATCTTCTGTTTGATATACTGCTCTAATGATCTAATTAAGCTGCAAGTGACAGGGAAGGATTCAAACACTCAAGGAGAGTCAATGGTGGCCTTTCCTTGGAGCAGGTTTGTCCGTTTTCCATCTCAGGTTGCAACGGCTGGAGCTGCAGATTGGAGTTGCTGACTGGAGCTTGGTTGAGGGAAGCTCAGGGAGTCCAGGGAAAGCTCAGTGGTAGCTGGCGTTGGCAGGTAGGCAGTTAGAGGCTGCTGTGAAATGGTGTCATCTGTGCTCAGTGGAGAAACAAAAGGGCATAGAGGAGATGAGCAGAGTAGAGTTTTGCGAAAAGGTTCTTCTGGCTTGTTCTTGCTGCGTGATTGTGTTCTCCACATCCTTGCTTGTGTGTTTTGTGATCCCATCATCTTGAGCAAGCAACTGTAAGCAGTGAAGCAACCATCCGTTACTTAAGCGCTTGGAGGAAGGAACAAAAGGCTTTGAGTTCAACAGCGAGAAGATACGGAGAAAGGTTTCTTGCGTGAGATCGTCGCTGGGTGAAGCTCGGAGAAAGCTTGCTGTGTTCTTGTCTTTGCTAAGTGCTAAGTAAGATCTTTCTTGTGTTTCTTTGTGCTTAATCTATATCCTTGATTGAAACGCTGTGGAGAGGTTTCTCCACCGAGAAAGAGGTTGCTTTCTATCCGGTGTTCACCGGGGTTTGATCTGCCGACGATCAAGGGATCGCCCACCTTACGGGCACGCCAAGGAGTAGGGGCAAGTTATCCCCAAACCTTGTAAACCCTCCTTGTTAGCGATCTTGCTAGTTGTGTTAGTTTGCTTTTGTTTTCTGTTTTTCTGTATACTCCGTGTTTGCTAATTCCGCTGTGCTACTAACAAATCTAAGTGCAGAAATTTGATAAGTGTCAAAGTCCAAGTATTTGGCTATATTCACCCCCCCCTCTCTAGCCATCCGGATTCCAACAGGGAGCTCCTCTACCAACTATCACCGACATGTTCCAGCTTTATCTTGAGTCATCTGATTATTTCTCGATTGACAACTTCGGCCTGACCATTGCTCTAAAGATAAGCTACTAAGGTAAAGGTCTGCTGAATACCCAATCCTTCGTACTATTCTTCGAGCTTGCAACTGAAGTGTTCTACCATTGTCATATACCAGATTATGACGAATTTCGTACCTGTAGACGATATCCTTTCACAGGATTTTCATCACAACTGCCTCCGTGATTTGGGCGAGTGACTCAGCTTCAACCCATTTGGAGAAATAATCCACCAAAACCAGCAAAAACATTTTCTGTTACGGCCCGGTCGGAAAGACACCTACTATGTCCATCCCTCACTTGTTAAAGGGACAAAAGATTGTAGAAGCTCGTAGTAGTTTAATCGGCGA
This sequence comes from Boesenbergia rotunda, assembly GCA_024364735.1. Taxonomy (NCBI): domain Eukaryota; kingdom Viridiplantae; phylum Streptophyta; class Magnoliopsida; order Zingiberales; family Zingiberaceae; genus Boesenbergia; species Boesenbergia rotunda. The sequence goes on along the minus strand of JAGFNQ010003001.1, from coordinate 90,471 downwards.
TGAGGGATATGTTGATGCTTTTGGCAAGATTCGCACCCGGTGATAAACTTGTTCGCATCTACTAGCAGTGCGGGTCAGAAGTATACGGTTAGAATAAACTTGTTCGCACCTTTTCCGTATTTACCTTAATTCCTCTTGCTGCCACTATGTACCCGAGGAAATGCTCACTTTTCACCCCGAATAGACACTTAGCCGGATTCAACTTTAGTTTGTTAGCTCAGGGGGTAGCGAATGTCTCCTCCAGGTCAGTCATCATGTCCTTCCCTTTCTTGAACTTGATTAGGATATCATCAACGTAAACTTTGATATTTCGACCAACCTAATGTCGAAATACCTTGTCCATCATTCGTTGATAGGTTGCTGTAGCGTTCCTTAATCCAAATGGCATGACATTGTAATAGTAGGTGTCATCGATAATCACAAAACTTGCTTTCTCCTGATCTTCCTTAGCTAGAGGAACCTGATGATATCCTTGGTATGCGTCCAACATCGAAATAAATTCACAACTAAAGGTTGAATCAACCAACTGATCAATATGAGGTAAGGGATAGCAGTCTTTAAGACACGCTTTATTTAAATCTCTGAAATCGATACAAACCCACCATTTTTCATCGGATTTAGGGATCAGTATAATGTTTGTTAGCCAAGTCAGGAACTAAACTTCCCGAATGTGCCTGGTTTGCAGCAACTTTGTTACCTCCTCCCTGATTATTTGATCTTGTTCTGGAGAAAATTGCAATCACCTTTGTTTTATTGGTCGGGCTCCTAGAGTAATGTACAGTTGGTGTGTAGCAAGAGCGGGAGGAACTCCTTTAATCTCATCCGTGGCCCATTTGAAAACATCGTAATGCCTAACCAAATAATTGATCAGCTTGTTTCTATGTTCAGGGCTCAGGTCCGCAGCGATACTTGTAGCTCCTCCCGCCTGATGAGGATGGATATGGACTTCTTCGTGCTCGATTGCCCGGCGTTCCTCCTTGGCCACTTCCTTCGGTCGTGGATCAATTAAGTTGATTTGCAGGGTCTTATGGGTCTTCTGGCTCTTGCGGGATTCTGCTCTGACTTCTCTGCTATAGCATCGCCGAGAGACAAATTGACTCCCTCTAACCTCAGTGACCTAATCCTCGACCGGAAACTTGATCTTCTGGTGGTAGATCGAAACCACAACTTGGAATAGGCTGAGGGTAGGTCTCCCCAAAATGGTGTTGTACGATGATGGAGCATCCACCACCATGAAGAGAGTCCTCCTTGTCCTCTACAAGATATCATCCCCCAGCAACAGGGATAGAGAGATTTGTCCCAGTGATTGCATCTGATGTCCAGTGAAGCCAAACAACAGTGTTGAGCTAGGACACAGCTCGCCCTCATCTACCTGCATCTGGTTCGGTGCAGCTTTTAGAGCTGTCAAACGGGCCAACCCGTGGCGGGGCGGGGCGGGTCGACCCGTCATCTAGGCAGGTTGAAAAATCCCCAACCCAACCCAATCCAAGGCGGGTCGTGGGTTAGGCGGGCCAACCCACGGGCCCATCAAAATATTTTTAAATAATTAAAAAAATTAAAAAAAAAATCATATATTTAGATTTCATCAATCAAATATATTAAGAAATATATTTTTTAAATATAAATGGATACAAACGAGTAATCATATGACGAAAAATATTATTTTTTATTTCAAAATAATAACAAAGAAAGACAATAAATTGTTATAAAACTTAACTAACATGTGATTCTCAACCCACGGGCCAACCCAAGCCCGTCGCGGGCCGACCCGTGCGGGTCGCGGGCGTAGGCGGGTTGGCCCGCGGCGGGCTTGGGTTGCTTAAATCCTAACCCAACCCGCTTAAATTGATTGGCGGGGTGGGCCAACCCGACGGGCCCAACCCAAATTGACAGCTCTAGCAGCTTTGTATGGGATATTAACCGAGCTTCCTGTGTCAATAAAGATGCGTTTAACTTCGTAATTAGCTATACACGCGAGAATTACTAATGCATCCTCATAAAGCACCTCAACATCCTCTAGATCATTGGGGCCGAAGGAGATGACAGGCCTCTTGCATCTCTCTTGTCTAGTCCCGACGACGTAGTTTTCCAATATATGAGTGTGAGACTTCCTGACGTGATTGGAGTCTCCGTCGGTCAGGCCTCTTGAGATCATTCTGACATGACCCAATGGAGGTCCCCGGGCAGGGGCCTTACCCTTCCCAAGGTCTCGTTTTGGAGAAGCAGATCGACGGGGTGAGGCGTCCTTGGATCCCTCCTTGGAAGGTGACGAAGTCCGCCTCCTAGGTTCCCCTTCCTCCAATTGACCTCGTCTAGGAAATCGACTTCGACAAGCGGACCTTCGCCAATATCCTGAGTTGCTCCACTTCTTGCGTGGCCTACCATTGACGTCCTTCCTTCCCCTCTTCTTCAAAGTGCAACACTGTTTTGTGGAGTGCGTAGTATTGCCATGAAAATTATAGTACTTTTCATGTCGTGGTGGCACTTCAGTGTCCACTGTTTCCACCTGTTTATTCATGTTATCCCAGTGACTTTTACCTACGCATAAATCCTTCGACCGGGCGGGAGCAGGTGGCTTCTTTCTCTCAGATTATACCGAGAGTTGAACAAGTGCGCCCCCACCCCAAATCCTTTCGACGGGCGTGTTGTACTTCCTCCACATTGACGTATTTGACTGACCGCCCCAATATATCATCAAAGCTGATCGACGATTTTTTCACGAGGCACCGGAAAAGTCCCCTTCGGCAATCCCTTATGTAAAGGTGCTGACGAGAATCTCTAAGGTGACACTTGACACATCCCGAGCCACCCGATTGAACCGTTGTATGTAGTTCTTCAACGACTCTTTGCTCTTCTGCTTTAGAGTGAAAAGGTTGAGTGTTGTCTTCTGATATCGCCGACTGTTGACGAAGTGATGCAAGAAGACAGTTTTAAACTCCAAAAAGGAGTTTATGGAATCAATTGGTAACTTCTGGAACCATTGTTGCGCTGCTCTTGACAGAGTGTTCAAGAATACCCAACACTTCACACCATCTGTATATTGGTACAATAGAGCTGCATTCTCAAACTTGCAAACATGATCCTCGGGATTTGTTTTTTTCCATCATATTCAATAATTTTCCGGGCCTCAAAATTGCTTGGGCATGAGATCTTCCACAATATCCCGGATGAATGGCGAAAGTGTATACTTTGGGAGAACCTTTACAGGTTCATGCTTTTCGTGCCCTTCTTCTCTCCGCAGAGTGCTGGAAGCAGCTATCTGCGCTTTCTCCAAATCTCCAAAAGGGGCCCCTGCTCGACAGTGATGCACAGTGCAGTATGATGCATAACAACGGTCAAATAACATCCACTATCTAGTCCACCTATATCAACATGATATGCAAGGATCGTGGAACATGTATCATATCCTAAATCCTACAGGTATAGGTATCACATATTAGTTGTGGCACATCCAGCATCGACAAAACCAATATAATAATCATGCCACCATTCTATTACTCTATTGTTACACAAGCATATCAAATATATATATATCTGTGACAATTCTAAAAGAAGAGTCAGAGATACCCGCCTCCAGAGTGTAGTCCGAATCGGAAAAGCAGCTTCACTCCTTGATATCCGAAACCAATCAAAGTCCTGTATTAACGATCATCTTAGCTATCATAACAAATGATAATTGACTAAACTAGATACTATGATCAATTACTATTAATTAAATGATTACACTCTGTTTAATTCCAACTCTCAAACTAACACCCAAATAAAACCACCACATGCTCAAGAAGCTCTAAACTTAACTGCCCGAGTTACTTCCTTCTACTCCATTTTGCGAATTGATCGACCACAGACCCAATCCGCATATCAAATCCAAGATCAGAAATTACAAGAACGGATACTGAGATCCAAATCTCGAATCAGCAACATAAGGAAACCAGGCCAATCTCTAATTATCATTAGCCTACTGATCGTCAAGGACTCACCCTGCGGCAAAACCAACACAACTCGCAAACCTTCATCCACGATCATGGCATGAACAATTCGAGAAACCCATCACCAGATCAGACATCAACCAAGAGCAGAGATTGAAATCAAAAACTCGGATCGAAACCAACAACCGTCCTCACTCCCAAATCCCCAAATCAAGCGCAAGAACAGATCACAAATGTCTATCACTCAACGAATCCGGTAGAAATTCAACTAGAATCTTATACCTTCCGAGATTGGGTTGGTCGGCAGTAGCTCGCGTGCCCTAGTCTCTTCCCACGCCGATGCTTGACAGGTCAAAAAGGAGGTGCGTCGTCGGCGCCCAGCCCAGTCTCCTTCCCTTGCACTTCACTCAACTGCAGAAGAACCGCCGACCCACGATCCTCTCCTCGCCCGAGAGGAAGAAGGAGCTGAGGAAAGATGAAGACACAGGAGAAGGAGGTAAAGGGCTGGGTCGGCGGAGAATGAAGGAGGAGAAAGTGAAGAGGAAGGAGGCAAACCTCGATCTGCCCCGATCTCGCGATTCGCCGCAAGAGGAAGGAGGAGAGACGCCGATTCCCTGCCCTAGGCTTGTGCAGAAACGAAGGAAGGAGTCGCTGGTTTGGCAAAGAATCGGGAACATTAATGGGATTCGGCCGAAAATTGGGAAAGGAAAAAGGAAATTAATTAATGGCTGGTCATTTTGCAATTTGCCCCTCTGATTTTGGCTTATTCGACATAGGCACTTAAGTTTAGGGAACTTTGCATTCTGGCCCTTCTATTTCCGGTATTTAACATTCTCCCCCACTAATAAAAATTTGGTCCCCAAATTCCGTTAATATTCACAGTAAATGCTAACCACTGTATGTATGAAATACGATTACTGCAATATATAACAATCCATACTTCAGTCAAACAAATGGGGATATCGAGCTCGGATAGTGTCCTCGAGCTCCCAAGTAGCCTCTGCATCCGTGTGATGCTGCCATCCGAACCTAACTAGCCGGATCGTCTTGTTCTGTAGCTGACGCTCCTGAAATCCCAGAATCCGTACAAGTACCCCCTCATAAGTAGCGTCAGGCTAGAGCGGAACCGGTACCTCGAATAAAATGTGTGTGGCGTCTGGCACATATCCTCTAAGCATAGATACATGGAACACGTCGTGGGTGCCGGTCAAGGACGGTGGAAGAGCTAGGCGATAAGCTACAGCTCCAATCCTCTCCAGAATCTGGAACGGACCAATATACCGTGAAGCTAGCTTACCTCTGAGGCCAAAACGCTTCACCCCCTTCGTGGGTGAAACTCGCAGAAAAACATGATCCCTCACAGCAAACTCTAAGGGTCGGCGTCTCCGGTCAGCATAACTCTTCTGGCGATCCTGTGCTGCTGATAATCTCTGTCTGATAGTCCGTACTAACTCTGCCTCGTGCTGTACTCTCTGGGGTCCCAGCAGCTGAGTCTCTCCGACCTCATCCCAAAGGGTGGGTGTCCTGCACGCCCTACCAAAACGCCTCAAACGGTGCCATCTGTATCGCCGAATGAAAGCCGTTGTTGTAGGCGAACTCCACCAAGTGCAAATGGTCCTCCCAACTGCCCCCAAAGTCCATCACACACGAGCGCAATAAATCCTCCAAGGTTTGGATAGTACGCTCTGACTGTCCGTCTGTCTGGGGATGAAAAGCTGTGCTGAGACGGAGCTCGGTGCCCATAGCCCTCTGCAAACTCTGCCAGAACCGAGATGTAAAGCGCGGATCCCGATATGAGATAATACTAAAAGGAACTCTGTGCAATCTAACTATCTCCCGGCAATACATCTCTGCCCATCGATCAAGAGAATCTGTCCTCCGGATAGCTAAGAAGTGGGCAGACTTAGTTAGTCGGTCCACGACTACCCAAATTACATCATGACCTCTCCTAGTCCTCGGCAAACCTACAACGAAGTCCATGGTGATGTGTTCCCACTTCTACTCAGGAATGGAAATCCTCTGGAGGAGTCCAGCAGGTCCCTAGTGTTCTGCCTTAACTTGCTGATATACGAGACATCTAGCAACAAACTCCGCGATGTCTCTCTTCATGTCGTTCCAACAATAGGAACATCTCAAATCACGGTACATATGAGTGCTACCCGGATGAATAGCAAAACGTGATCGGTGAGCCTCCTGCAGCAACTCCTCTAAGATAGGGTGTGCCTCTGGTACACACAACCTCTCTCGGAAGTACAGAACATCCTCCTCACATGTGAAATCCGACTGTTCTCCTGAAATCGCCTGGCTACCCAGAAACTGAATGTGCTGGTCACTGGCCTGAGTCTCTCTGATCCTCGTCCGAATATCTGACTGAGCCATCAAAGTCACTAGCAGTCCTCTCTTTCCGAGACTGCTCCTCTAACCCTAGCTCAGAGAAACTCTAAATCAAATCTGTGACCATCACACTGTGGCATGCCAAAACAGCTCTAGACTTCCGACTGAGGGCGTCGGCAACTACATTAGCTTTCCCAGGATGGTAGCTAATGGTGCAGTCGTAATCCTTCAGAAACTACATCCACCTCCTCCGTCGGAGATTCAGCTCTCGCTGAGTGTACAGATACTGAAGGCTCATGTGGTCTGTGAAGATCTCGAAGGTGACCCCATACAGATGATGCCTCCGGATCTTCAGCACGCAAATGATAGCGGCCACCCCTAAGTCGTGAACGGGGTAGTTCCTCTCATACTCCTTCAGCTGTCGTGAAGCATAAACAACCACCGGTTCAAGCAGCATGAGAACCGCGCCCAGTCCCAGGAGAGATGCATCAGTATACGGAGTGAAACCATTCTCCCCAGAATGCCATACTAGAACTGGCGCAGATACCAGCTGCCGCTTCAGCTCATGAAAGCTGGTCTCACAGGCTTCAGTCCATACAACTTCACGTCTTTCCTGGTCAGACGTGTAAGGGATGATGAAAGGCTGGAGAAGTCTCAACCAAGCATCGGTCATAGCCAACAAAACCCAGGGAACTACGTAAATTGGAACGATCACCCAATTCACTTCAAACCCTCCCTGAGTCCTAAGTAAATCCCCGACAAGGTCCTTAATACCTATTCTCATTTCCAATCATAAATTGGAAACGTCTAATATAACCCAGTGGATCCCTAAGGTTCAACCTTCATCGACTAACCTACCAAACCTCTAACCACAACATTTGCGGTATCCTTCCCCATATCGGTCCACCAACGGAAACGCCTCTAAGTCTCTGTATCTTCGGTATTACCTGCAAAACACCCAAACCAAGAACGGCGAGCCTCACTTGCCTCTTAAGTGAGAAAATCAAGGAAGCCCCTCCGTAAAAAGGTCAACAACTTCCAAACCATAGAAAACACTAGAGCACTCCTTCGGACATGCATCCGAACATTCTCGAACTACGGAATCGTCCAAGAGCTAAGACTACCACTGTCATCAATACGACCCAGTGACAATAGGGAAACCCTAACGTCCACGTGCTAAAACCTCTAGCCCTGAAACGAGGAGATACTGTAACCTAATCGTCTCTGATGCCAATGAACCACCACGTGGACTGGTTTGGAGGTCAACTCGTAACCACTCTCACTTGACCACCAATGATCTACCCCTCGGAGACCGTACACCCGTTACAGATAAATTTCACCCGGTGTCATGCTACTAACACCCATTCCATTACAACCCAGCGGATCCTGCTTCTCGATGTGCTTTCGAGAATACTTCACATAAGATCTGTTTATGATCATGAAACCTCATACACTAGGATAGCGTAAGACGAGTTGACCACCCGTCTTCTCATAACCCAATATACTCCGGATCTCCACTCAAGGTTCAGAACCTCTGAGTTTCCAACTCCATGACATAGAGACACACTATATCTCAAAGGCATTTCAACATACTCACGAAGTGATTTTGATTCCCTGATAGTTTCCTCACATCTTCCACCCCAAAGGTGGTTAACCTCGTAAGTGATTCGCTTCAGCGCAAATCATAAGTACTTAGGTACCAAACGGTAACCGTAAGTGGCAAGCAACTAGCTCCACACCTTTTCAAATCGGTACAAGTCACATCTGACTATACTTTTCTAGGTTAACTATCCAAGCATAATGAATCGGGGATCAAAAAGTCCCACAGCAATAGGATATCTCAATCCTCTATCAACTGAGATGATAAACAACAAATATCATCTCTGCTGCATCACCGCAGTCATGTCCTCCAAACATGTCATCTAGGATATCTATCCATAACTGAGGCTCGATGAGCTAAAGTGAGTTAATCCCAAACCTGATAACGTCCACTAATACCTACAACCATCAATAGGTTGTCGTCTGATTCGACCCCAAGTCCCGACTCATCAGTCGACACTATCGGAGAATCAACATTCTCCGCTATACAATTGAAACCACCATGTCTAACACTACACTAGACAATAGATACAAAAGGAGGTAAATGAAATATGTCATATACCTCGCGNCTACAACCATCAATAGGTTGTCGTCTGATTCGACCCCAAGTCCCCGACTCATCAGTCGACCATCGGAGATCAACATTCTCCGCTATACAATTGAAACACATGTCTAACACTACACTAGACAATAGATACAAAGGAGGTAACTGAAATATGTCATATACCTCGCGTCGTCTGGAGGAAGTCCCGTCGCGCATGTCCAATCACGTCCATCGAGAAACGACTCCGACATAAAATCCGAAAAATACACCCACAGGACCACAAGGTATCTCGAGAACCTCGCTCTGATACCAAATAAATTGTCACGCCCCGAGACCCCAGGAGCCGCTGATCCAATAGAAATCGGACAGCACCTCCCCTGTCCGGCGGACAATTCACACATACACATATCACCTAAACACAACCACGCAGTTAAAATGGCCTCAGGCCTCAAATCAAGACAGAATATAATATAAACCGAGTAAACCATACCTGACTGCGGACCGGTCCGACTTACGACAAAACACAAAGCATAAAGGTCTCACAAACGTACAACTATACTGCCGTATAGTATGACTAAATCAACAAAAGCAACAGCGGAAGAAACAATAGAAAATACTAGCAACACACTAGACGATAAATCCCGAAGACATCTCGACAAGTACGCGAACTGGGACAGGCTGTCGGCACGCTCCAGTCAGTCATCCTGAATAAAAACAAGGAGCTACGGTATGAGTAATAAAACTCAGCGAATATCTCCTCATATATATACAAGATAGTCAAATATAGCAACAGTGTAATAGACTACCGAAATCGTACGTGCACAGACAGTAATAAGAAGAGCTGCAAGAGAACAATAAGAACTACCATACCAATATCGCAGAGTCGCCAAGACCAGACATAAGGGTCTCCTGTAAGTGCATGTCAATCATATACAACATCAAGTATAAACAAGCACAAGTAAGGGCAAAATAAACGAACACACAAAGTGCAATGACATGGTCACCCCTGCCGTCGGTCAGACATCGTCACCTATGTACGGGAGGAAGCTGAACGGAGGCCACCCTCCGACGTAGGGCTGTGACTGCCGTCCATACTCTGCCATCACTACTCCTGAGCGATCGAGTAGACGGGATGCTGCCGGTGTAACACCCCTACTCCATGGCCTATCCTAGCGAGGTAATCCATCAGCCTAAGGCCATCTGTGGAGGACATCTCTGTCTGAGTGTTACCCCTACCCCATGTATATAAATGGGGGAGAGAACTCTCCCTCTCATCTCCTGGTATCTGGACAACTCAAGGAGGGACATCTGCCTGCTATCACGCTCCGATTCACTGACCCATGAGTGCACGAGCGAAGCAGCACAGAGCACACTACCCATACTCCGTCAACCACTAACCCATGAGTGGCCGTATGGGTAGGTCAGTATGACTGTCGACCTAGCTCACCCAAAAGGGGCCCCTGCTCGACAGTGATGCACAGTGCAGTATGATGCATAACAACGGTCAAATAGCATCCACTATCTAGTCCACCTATATCAACATGATATGCAAGGATCGTGGAACATGCACCATATCCTAAATCCTACAGGTATAGGTATCACATATCAGTTGTGGCACAACCACATCGACAAAACAAATATAATAGTCATGCCACAATTCTATTACTCTATTGCTACACAAGCATATCAAATATATATATATCTGTGACAATTCTAAAAGAAGAGTCAGAGATACCCGCCTCCAGAGTGTAGTCCGAATCGGAAAAGCAGCTTCACTCCTTGATATCCGAAACCAATCAAAGTCCTGTATTAACGATCATCTTAGCTATCATAACAAATGATAATTGACTAAACTAGATACCATGATCAATTACTATTAATTAAATGATTACACTCTGTTTAATTCCAACTCTCAAACTAACACCCAAATAAAACCACCACATGCTCAAGAAGCTCTAAACTTAACTGCCCGAGTTACTTCCTTCTACTCCATTTCGCGAATCGATCGACCACAGACCCAATCCGCATATCAAATCCAAAATCAGAAATTACAAGAACGGATACTGAGATCCAAATCTCGAATCAGCGACATAAGGAAACCAGGCCAATCTCTAATTATCATCAGCCTACTGATCGTCAAGGAATCACCCTGCGGCAAAACCAACACAACTCGCAAACCTTCATCCACGATCATGGCATGAACAATTCGTGAAACCCATTACCAGATCAGACATCAACCAAGAGCAAAGATTGAAATCAAAAACTCGGATCGAAACCAACAACCGTCCTCACTCCCAAATCCCCAAATCAAGCGCAAGAACAGATAACAAATGTCTATCACTCAACGAATCCGGTAGAAATTCAACCAGAATCTTATACCTTCCGAGATTGGGTTGGTCGGCAGTAGCTCACGTGCCCTAGTCTCTTCCCACGCCGATGCTTGACAGGTCAAAAAGGAGGTGCGTCGTCGGCGCCCAGCCCAGTCTCCTTCCCTTGCACTTCACTCAACTGTAGAAGAACCGCAGACCCACGATCCTCTCCTCGCCCGAGAGGAAAAAGGAGCTGAGGAAAGATGAAGACACAGGAGAAGGAGGTAAAGGGCTGGGTCGGCGGAGAATGAAGGAGGAGAAAGTGAAGAGGAAGGAGGCAAACCTCGATCTGCCCCGATCTCGCGATTCGCCGCAAGAGGAAGGAGGAGAGACGCCGATTCCCTGCCCTAGGCTCGTGCAGAAACGAAGGAAGGAGTCGCTGGTTTGGCAAAGAATCGGGAACATTAATGGGATTCGGCCGAAAATTGGGAAAGGAAAAAGGAAATTAATTAATGGCTGGTCATTTTGCAATTTGCCCCTCTAAATTTGGCTTATTCGACATAGGCCCTTAAGTTTAGGAACTTTGCATTCTGGCCCTTCTATTTCTGGTATTTAACACCTACACTACTAGGTAGGGTATTTCTAATGCCAAATAAACCTATCTGTGTTTAATGGACTTCTAGGTACTCGCGTACAAGCGGTACTTTATAGAACAGAAAACCAATCAAGGACTGTACAGATACGAATTTAGGATTACTCAAAGATCAACGAAGAATAAGTCTCAACGGTGATGTTTTAAATAACGACAAAGAACAAGGTCAAGCAACCTATCAGACATAATCTAGCCATGCTTTAAGGTAAACGAAACTACTCGAGTACAAAGGAGAAATATCCGCCTTTTAATTGTAGAACATGACCGAAATAACCTCTTCACGATCAACCGATCGAGTCCAAAGTCAGAGTCCTGTATTGAGAATAAAGTTTAGCTATGTATATAATCATAAACTAGTTGAACTACATTAAGCATGATTATAATTATACATCCATTTATATCAATTAGTTAAACCACAAATAATTTCCTCTCTTTATCCACTATTCTCCTTTATATCCTCTGTTAAGAAGATCACTGCTCATCTTTTTCTCTCCAAGAACCCTGGTCTGGTGACTCATTCGAATGCCCCAAAATTCTTATAGTGTGGCTTGTAATTCCTAAAAGAATCCTATAAATTATCAAAGTTACATGGCCAAAATCGGAAGACAGTTTTGCACCAATATATATAAAAAAAAACTGCTTCAGTCATCCCCGCTCCACTGCCCTCCTAAAAATGGATGCGTCAAAGGTTATCCCTGCTACTGTTCACAAGCAAAACAGCAAAACCTAACAGAAATCTGAGACCAAACTTCAGATCAAAGTAGCAAATAAAGAACTGAACCAATTCTTCTCCTTATAGAATACTGCTTGACAATACTGCAAGTGGCAACAATTTCGAACAAGGTGGAAGAAATTCTATCAAAACAATCCCTAATCAAAAACCTTACCCTAAGTTCGGCCGGAGAGAAAAACCAAGGACAAGACGCCAAGATGATGCTTCCTCAACCCGTGGCAGTAGCGCTAGTCGAAGAAGCCCAATGGACGGCGCAACTTGTAGCACTCGGTGCTCTGCTCGTGCGTGCCAGAGAAGACAGGAGAAGAAGAAGGAAAATGAAGAAGTGGAGAAGGCTAGGGCTGGCGGGGGTCGGCGGTCGCGAGGACGAACCGCTCGCGTGTGGTTGCAGTGGCGAGCGTCGGCTAGGGCAGAGAGGAAGTCGGCGTGGAACTGATTTGGGGAGAGGGGATTTTGGGCTTATAAATAGTTTTTTTTATAGCAGTTTTACAAAAAGGCCCTCAAATTTTACAAAATTACAACTAAGCCCATTTAAAAATTTCGGTTTTCAACATTCTCCCCCACTAATAAAAATTTGGTCTCCCAAATTTAGCTAGTGAACCACAACAAATACTATTCAGCAACCAGAGAAATCAACAACCCAGACTAGTCCACAACCATAAACCGTAAACCGCAACGAGTACTGGTCGACAACAAGGGAAATCAATAATCTAGATATAATATAAATATGGAATGATAAACCAACCATACGCACCTCAAGTAAATAAATGAAGATAGCGAGCTCTGATCGATCCTCAAGCTCCCAAGTAGCTTCCTCATCAGAGTGGTGCTGCCAACCAACTTTGACTAAACGAACTGTCTTGTTCCTCAACCGATGCTCTTTGCGGTCCAGAATCCGCATAGGCACCTCCTTATTAGTCGCGTCAGGTTGAAGTGTGACTGGCACCTCCGATAACACATGTGTAGGATCTGGTACATATTTCCTCAGCATGGAAACATGAAACACATCGTGAACTCCAGCCAATGACGGTGGTAACGCCAAACGATAAGCGACAGCTCCAATTCGCTCCAAAATCTGGAAAGGTCCAATGTAGCGGGGAGCTAGTTTACCTCTTAACCCAAACCTCCTCACCCCTTTCGTGGGTGACACTCGTAAGAACACGTGATCGCTCACGGAGAACTCCAAGGGTCTGCGTCTCCGATCTGCATAACTCTTCTGACGATCCTGAGCCTCTGTCAGCCTGCGTCTGATAGCACGGACTAGCTCTGCGTCATGCTGAATACTCTGAGGACCTAGCAACTAAGATTCCCCAACCTCCACCCAAAGGGTGGGTGTCCTGCAAGCTCTACCATACAACGCCTCGAAAGGTGCCATCTGAATAGCCGAATGATAACTATTATTATAGGCAAACTCAACCAAATGCAGGTGATCCTCCCAGTTGCCTCCAAAGTCCATAACGCAAGATCTCAACAAATCCTCCAATGTCTGAATGGTACGTTTAGACTGTCCGTCCATCTGCGGATGAAAGGCTGTACTAAATCGAAGCTCAGTACCCATGGCCTGCTGCAAACTCTGCCAAAACCGCGAAGTGAAACGCGGGTCTCTATCTGATATGATGCTCAGAGGAACACCATGTAATCGGATAATCTCACGACAGTACAACTCTGCCAGCTTGTCCAACGAATCTGTCCTCTGAATCCCCAAGAAATGAGCTGATTTGGTTAATCGATCAACGATCACCCAAATCGCATCGTGTCTTCTACGAGACCTCGGTAGACCAACAACGAAATCCATCGTGATGTGCTCTCACTTCCACTCAGGAATAGGGATCTTCTGTAATAGTCCACCAGGTCTCTGATGCTCGGCCTTCACCTGCTGGCACACTAGACATCTAGCAACAAAATCCGCGATGTCTTTCTTCATACCGTTCCACCAGTAAGAACGTCTCAAATCTCGGTACATACGGGTTCCACCTGGATGAATGGCAAACCGAGATCGATGAGCTTCCTGAAGCAACTCCTCCATAACCGAATGTGACTTAGGTACACACAATCTCCCTCGGAAATATAGAATACCCTCGTCATCACGTGTAAAGTCAGTCTGCTGCTCGGAGGCTATCCGGCTGCCTAAGGACTGCAGATGCTGATCACTAGGCTGAGCCTCTCTGATCTTCGTCCTGATCGAAGACTGAGCAACCATAGTCACCAACAACCCTTTCTCTGTTTGACCCTGCTCCTCCAGTCCCAACTCTGAGAAGCTCTGAACTAAATCGGTGACCATAACCCGGTGACAAGCCAGAACACTCCGGGATTTTCTGCTGAGTGCATCCGCAACTACATTAACTTTCCCTGGATGGTAGCTAATAGTACAGTCATAGTCCTTCAAGAATTCCATCCATCTTCTCTGACAAAGATTTAACTCCTTCTAAGTGAATAAATACTTGAGGCTCTTGTGATCTGTGAAAATCTCAAACGTGACGCCGTAGAGATGATGTCTCCATATCTTCAGGGCAAAAATAATGGCTGCAAACTCTAAGTCATGAACTGGATAATTCTTCTCATGTTCCTTCAGCTGACGAGAAGCATAAGAGACTACCCGTCCATGCTGCATCAAAACTGCACCCAAACCCTGATGTGAAGCGTCAGTGTAGAGTACAAATCCATCCTCGCCTGAAGGTAACACCAATACAGGTGTAGACACCAATCGTCGCTTGAGCTCCTGAAAACTAGTCTCGCAAGCTTCTGTCCAAACAAATTTCACGCCTTTTCTAGTAAGACGTGTCAACGGTGAAGCGATGCTGGAAAACCCCTCAACAAATCGGCGATAATAACCAGCCAATCCGAGAAAACTGCGCACCTCCTGAACTGACTTAGGCTGTTCCCAACTGGTGACAGCCTCAATCTTCTGGGGATCTACGGAAATACCTCTACTGGAAACAACGTGTCCGAGAAAACCCACAGAAGACAACCAGAAAGCACACTTGCTAAACTTTGCATACAACTGCTCCCGTCGGAGCGTCTCCAAAACAATACGAAGGTGGCGCGCATGTTCCTCCTCAGAACGGGAGTAAATCAGGATATCGTCGATGAACACAATAACGAACTGATCCAAATACTCCATAAAAACCCGATTCATCAGATCCATGAATACTGCAGAAGCATTGGTAAGCCCAAATGGCATTACCAAAAACTCATAATGTCCATACCGGGTGCGGAAAGCTGTCTTCTGGATATCTGAATCCCTAACCCTCAACTGATGATATCCGGACCACAAATCAATTTTAGAATACACTGAGGTATTCTTCAACTGATCAAACAAATCCTCAATACGAGGTAGGGGATACTTGTTCTTGATGGTCACGACATTCAACTGCCGGTAGTCGATGCATAACCTCATAGAACCATCCTTCTTCTTGACGAATAAAACTGGTGAACCCCATGGGGATACACTAGGACAAATAAATCCCCTGTCAAGCAACTCTTGAAGTTGGACCTTTAGCTCGTCCAACTCCTTAGGCGCCATACGATACGAAGCCTTCGATGCCGGCGCAGTCCCCGGAATCAACTCGATCACAATTTCAACTTGCCTTCTAGGAGGCAAACTAGGCAGCTCCCCTGGAAATACGTCTGGAAACTCTTGGACCACTGGAACATCCGAGAGTTGAGGGCTACTGCTACTATCAGTGCTGATCAATGATAATAGAAAACCTTGACATCCATGCGACATAAGCTTCTGAGCTTGAAGTGCAGAGATAATAGAAATCCCATCATCTCTGGTGCCAATGAATTCCCACGAGGGTTGGTTCGGAGGCCGAAACGTGACCACCCTCGCTTGGCAATCAACTGTGTCATGATAAGCTGCCAGTGAGTCCATGCCCAGAATGATATCAAATTCTACCATCTCGAGAACTAACAGATCTACGGTGAGGGTATAATTGCCGAAGTCTAATGGACATGCCTTGACTTCCTGCGTGATATCCAATACCTCACCGGATGGTAGAGACACTGATAAACGTTGTGATCTAAAAGTAGGCAATCTACTAATTTTTCCCATAAATAGTCGTGATATGAAAGAATTAGAACTACCAGTATCAACAAGTAATTCAGCAGGAAATGCGTAAACTGAAATCATACCACAAAAGACCGATCCATCGGCCCGCTGTGTCTCCTCTCTGGTGACTGCATAAACTCGGCCTGTCTCTGTAGCTGAAGGTGGCAACGCTAAAATCGGCTGCGGCTGAGAAGATGAAGTCCAGCAGTCTGATGGGGCTGATAACCAGAAGGCCCAACCGACTGCTGAGACTGATAACCCGAAGCTCCAGCCGATGGCTGATGCTGATAAACTGGAGGCTGGTATGACGGACGTGGCTGCTGATAATACGATCCTGTCCCAAAATATTGAGACCCCACTGGTGAGGAGTACTCATGCCCAAGCATACCATACATCTGGGCTGGTGGTGGAACTGCCTGCTGACGTCCTGTCTGCTGCGGTCGGAATGACGTCTGAGTATAACGGCCGCCTCGATATGGCCTCTGCGGTCCTGATCGGCCACCCCGAGGAGTAAATGCTGGAGACTTATGCTGCGCTTTCAATGGACAGCCTCGACTCTCATGACCCAGAAGTTTACAATAATAACAGACAGGATGCTGCAGAGGACAGTCTGGTCTACCGTGGTCTTCAGAACCACACTGAAAACAATGAGTCGTACTAGTAGTAAACCTCCGAGTCTGCTGAGAACCCTGCGACGATCCTGCTGAAAACTGTCCAAACTTCTGGGATCGAGACTGAGGCACATAAGTATCCTGCGTACTCTGACTCGTGCTACTGCGTTTCTGTCCAAGTGTCTGCTGTCGCTGTGTCGCTGCTGAACTCTGGGCTGCCTGCTTCCCTTTGTTCTTATCACCATGCAACTGCTGCTGAATCATCTCGGCATGTAAAGCCCGATCCAAAGCCTCTCGATAGGAAGTAGGAATCCATCCAGACAATCGCATCTGGATATATCCAGCTAAGCCCATCATAAACTGTGTCGTCCGCTCCGCCTCCGTAGCAACCAACTGAGGACAAAACTCTATCAGACGATTAAATTACGCCTCATATTCCATAACTAAGCGGTCTCCTTGATGAAGAGCAAGAAACTCCTGTCGTCGTGCCGTACGAAATGCAGTAGGATAATACTTGCTCTCGAAAGCCTCGCAGAAAGAAACCCAAGAAATCGGTCGTCCACCAATAAGAGTCTTCTGCATATTCCACCAAGTGACGGCCTGATTTCGAAGATGATACGTAGCCAACTCCACCTTCTCCACGTCTGTGAGGGTCATATAACTAAAGGTGTCCTCCAATGTCCCCAACCAGGCACGAGCAGCATAGGGTTCTGGTTCCCCATGGAACAGTGTGAAGCGATCCTTCACAGACGCTGCCAGCAAAGGAATCCGAGCTCTGTCCATAAGCCAACTCGCTTGGGCAGGGGGTACCCCTAATGGCACTCCATGAACTGCCATTGGTGGTACTGATGGACCTGCCTCTGATGGTACAACTGGGACTGCTGTCGGATATACAGGAGAAGGTACTCTCCGTGGTGGAGATCTCAGCTCACCCGAAGGGTCCTGGTGAGCTGATTCCTGACCAGTCGGCTCCATTCTGGTGGGCCTCTCACCCTCCTAATTTGTGTCTCCCTCGGCCTCCTCTGGCTTCCCCCGTGATCGTCGTCCATGACCACGAGCACGGGGTGGAGATAACTCAATATGACGAGGCATATCTGTTAACAAAACCAACATACATTATTTAGATACAAATTTAACCAAATTTAATACCAACTTACTTCTTGTTTGCCGGGAGAGATCTCGTCGCTGCCAAGTCCCATCACAACCATAACCAGAACATGACTCAGGAAAATAACTCCGTAAAATACAAATAGACCTCGTAAAACAAAACGACTTCATCAACCCTCAAGAAAAGAGTCCGCAAAAATAACCAAATCTGTATCATACAGATTGACCTCGTAAAACAACTCCGTAAACCCACAAACACCAAAACATCGAAAAACCTCGCTCTGATATCAAAAATTGTCACGCCCCCAGAGGCACATGCTTCCTCGAAAATCGGGCAGCATCTCCCTGTTGAATCGAGAAAACCGATAGAGGGGGGGTGAATATCGAAAATCATTTTTTGGAAAACTTAGAGCAAGTACACAGCGGAAATTAAGAATAACAACACAGAGACACGGTCGATTTTACTTGGTTCGGAGCCTGAGTCGACTCCTACTCCAAGGCCCACGGTCGTTGACCATTTACTTTGGGCAATTCTATATAAGGCGCAAATAGTTTACAAAAGTTTATTACAGAATTAAGTACAGTAAACTTAAATCGCTCTTTTACCGACGTCCGGGGTAGATCGACTTTTTCGGAGCAGTGGGACGTCGTCGGCTCGAGTTGGAAGGATTCTGAGGCGAAGTGCGAGAGCAGAAGAGCGTAAAAGCGTGATTGGAAGTTGTTGTAGAAGCTTGGGGTCGAGGGGCCTTTAAATAGCCCTTGGGGCGCCCGGATCGTCGGGGGTGCCCCCCCCCCCACGTGGCATTTGATCCGGCTTGATCTCGGTCAGCTTCTGATCCCTTTGACTTCGGGATCAGCTTTGACCGAGGCGCCCGGAGCGTTCGGGGCGCCCGGGTTGACCGGGTCAAACTTTATCCCTTGCTTCGCTGGCTTGCGCTTCGATGCTTGCTGTTGGGGGCGCCCGGAGCGCTGGGGGCGCCCGGGAGCAGCGGGGGCGCCCACAGGATGTACTGTCGAAGCGTGCTTTTTACTTGTGTGTTTTGTGTTCACCTTGGGGGCGCCCGGGACACTCCGGGCGCCCTGGTCAGCTGTTGCCTCACTCCTTTGAGGCTCTCTGATCTGCAGACACTCGTTCCTTCGGTTCTGCATCCAGGGTTAGTCCAAAATACAACAAAACATTAAGTGGTTAGTTTATACAGCCTTAGCTGTCTTGGTTCTGACTTTGGGCCTCCAAAATGGAGCCCTAGGTCGAACCGACGCCTACTGTTCCCTCGACGGGGAACGCGTCCTCAGCTACTCCTCTCGGAAGAATGTACCTGATGCCAACCGCTCCTTTGGTTGGACTTTTGCCTGGCGGTCCTTTGCCAGGTCTTGGATACCGAGCTGTCCTTCGCCCAGTGCCTAGCATTCCTTCGCTAGGGCTTCAGTTCCAAGTTGTCCTTCGCCTGGCGCCTAGCAGTCCTTCGCTAGGTCTTTATATCTTGGCATTCCTTCGCCAAGTGCCTAACAGTCCTTCGCTAGGGCTTTTTATCCTGGCAGCCCTTCGCCAGGTGCCTAGCAGCCCTTCGCTAGGACTTTTCCTGCATACTCAAGTAACATTGTCAGATAACAAGTAAGACTTAACTTTTGAACCCTGTTGCCATTATCAAAATATAGGTTTGACTTTAGTGCTCACTGCACCAACAATCTCCCCCTTTTTGATTTATGGCAACCCTAGTTCAAAAAGTTAAGTTTAAACAAAAGCACAAAAATCCCTCCCCCTGGAGAGAATCTCCCCCTAGATTTTTCAAAACTTCGTGGGGTTCTAAGTTTTTATAAAAAATTTACTTAGAATGATTTTGCATTTTAAAAACATAAGTTTAGGTACTTTGGAAATCTTTTGATAACTTAAGTTTTAAAAGTACATAGATGAATTTTTGAAAGCATGAGTTTAGAGTACTTAACAAAAAATTTGAAGCCTTAAGTTTAAAGTACTCAAAAGTTTGAAAACTTAACTTAAGCACTTAGTAATCCTTGAAACTCTTAGTAAACTTTGAAACACTTTAAGTACTTAGTAAACATTGAAACACTTTAAGTACTTAGTAAATTTTCGAAAATATTTTAAGTACTTAGCAAATTTTTGAAATATTTTAAGTACTTAGTAAATTTTTAAAATAATTTAAGTACTTATGGAGGTTAAAAAAAACTTAAGCTTAAAGTAAAACTTAAGCTTAAAGTACTTATAAAAGTTTTGAAAAAACTTAAGCTTAAAGTGCTTATAAAAAACTTAGTACTTTTAGAAAGGTTTTGAAAAGCTTTGAAAAGTAGCTAACTTTTTGAAAAAAAACATTTTGAGAGTTTAAAAAAAATTTATAAAAAACTTAGTACTTTTAGAAAGGTTTTGAAAAGCTTTGAAAAGTAGCTAACTTTTTGAAAAAAACATTTTGAGAGTTTAAAAAAAATTTGAACTCTCTCCTTGAACTCTCTCCTTTCCTATCTCTCCCCCTTTGCCATATATCAAAAACAGACAGATATTGCAGAAATTAAATTGCATAAAAGAAATGACTTTCATAAAGGAAGAATATTTGTATGATTTTGCTGTACTGAACCATGACTTAGACCAAATCAGTTAATTTTCTCAGGGACCTGTCTAACCTATTTAGCTACTTACTAACTGTTATAAGCAGTAGTTTTTGCTAGGGTTAGTCAAGTTAAGTGTTTCTGTTCAAGTTAGATTTTCTAAACTTGACACTTAACTGGATTGCTGTAAAAGTTGTATTTAGTGCCCTAATTACTGCAAATGCACTGACTTAAAACATCTTGAATTAAGGCAAAGACCTAAGCATCTCAACCCTTTCTAGGTTATCAATCAAAAGTACCCTAAGGTGCTTGTGAGATGCTGGCTTCTAAATCTATAGGTGCATGCAGTTCTAGGGTTAGGGCCTAGGCTAAGTCCATTTGCGAAAAAGCCCTAGTTTTGAAAGGGGATAGTTTTGAAATAAAACTAAGTAAAAAAAAACTGATTTTGAAATTAAGTAGAACAGTTTTTCAAAATTCTAATTTTAGAAACTGATTTTTAAATCAAATAAAGCAGAAAAAATTGAGTTAATCTATTCTACAGAGCACAATCCTAACTTCTGAATAGACAAGAAACCAGTACTCATAAGCTAGTCAACATAGAATAGTCAACACAGTCATACAGTCAAACATAAGTTAACCCTACTGAGTAGGGGCAGTCAAATAGGTACTGGTACAATACTAAGCAAATCTAGGACGAGGGACCGGGATGATCAGATGGGCCAGGCTGCCATGAATCGAATCGTGCCATCATTTCAATGAATCGTGCATTAGCCACTTCTCAATCGGCTCGACGAGCGTCTATCTGCTCGATATGATAGGCTTCGACCTCCTCTCGGAGACTCTGAACCTGTGTCTCTAAATGTGTCACTCTCTGGTAGAGTGTCGGTGGAGCGGGCTCGTCGATGTGTGCTCGGGCTGCTGTAGCAATGTCTCCAACGTCGACTTCGACCTCCTCGTCTGAGTCGATCGGAGCCCCGGCCTGCTGTCGTCTCCAACTAAGAACCCCGGTGGCCGATACCTCTAGACCCGCTAACGAGAAGTTCCTAAATCCTATTTCGTCAAAGTCAGTCATAGCGGTTATTTCACCTACGGTAATGTCACGACCGTGGTGATGAAGGAGGGATGTGATGATGTGGCAAAATGGTGTGCGCACTCGTCCCTGGGTCGTGACACTGGACGCATGCAGAATGGTATGAAACATATGAAGTCCAATGTCTAGGTCAAGGTGATGAACTAGGGCATACAGAAGGAAAGCATGAAAGGGTCGCATGGTCCCGAGATCTCTAGTAGAGAGTGGTAAGATACAGCGGACCAGGACTCTATACAAGGCATAGTCCTGTGCCTGAAGTTCAACGGCTTAGAAACGTCTATTTGCAGGGAGTCCTTCTCTATAGAAATAGGAGTGGATGGTGTCTAAGGTAATGTGAGAATAGGGAGGATCAAATGGAGGATTCCTAGGTGGATAGCAGCAAAATGTGGACTGAGAGGGTCGCAGTCCAAGGAATCGATTCAACAAAGTAGGGGTGATAGACAGAGGTATTCCTTGGACAGTAGTGTGAAACATTAGATTATCTTGTCGAATTATATTATTGTAGAACTCTGCACATAAAGATTCATTAATGGTATGGGTGCAGAAGACAAGATTATCTAATTGATAGAAGTTGATAATATTCATGGCTACGGGGCATGATTGGGGTAAAGAAGTGCCTATTGAGATAACTTATTTTAATAGGCTTGTAAATGGTTTGAGCAAACTTATTACATAACTCTAGGGTAGGGAACCTAGGGTCAGGACTTCGTTCGGCACCGGGGTTGGTCGGGTTTGGTCGGCGTCTTCTAAGTTAAGGAAATTAAAAGAAGCATGATGATATTGCATTAAAAAAATAAATTAAAATACAATAAAAGTAAATAAAAATTATACCGGGCGGCTCGGGGAGGCATGGTTGAGGATGAAGACTTGCAAGATCTCCTTGGAGGGAAAGAAGTGAAGAAGGGAGTTGATTTTGGTGTGGGAAGAGAAGGGGATTTCAGGCGGAAGCACGCTCGAGGAGAAGGCTGGAGGAGGGTTTGAGTGAGCCTGACTCTGGAAGGCCCGAAATCATCCAAGAATACCCGCTAAATACTTATCAGCATTGGGCTGACCCAAATCTACTCGAGCGCCCGAGAGCACTCGGGGGCCCATGAATTAGGGCGCCCCTATATACTCGACACCCCTATACACTCGGCGCCCCTGTTCGAGGGCGCCCAGTGCATGCAGGCTCTCGTGAAGTAATTTCTATCCATAGCTTAGTCGTTCGTGAACGTTGTGAAGTGAATAACCCCTAAGCCATGTGTTAGGCGCCCCTAAGCTCTCGAACGCTCGTGTAGGGCCACGTCAGAATGTGAATAAACTTGACTGGGGCTATAAATAGGGCCCCAGAGCTTAGTTCCAAAACAACAATTCATTGTAAACGAATTTCCTTTTTGTTTTCCTCTGTTTTCTGAGTTTTATATTTTTGTAAGAGACTTCTCTGCTCCAAGAAGTTATTCAGGAGAATCGAGCTATACTTTTGCCTTGGATTAGCAACCTTCCTGGTTGTAAATCAAGTAACCGCCTGTGCCTCTTTTCTTATTTATTTAAATTGATTTTTATGTTTATCTTGATTATGACTAACTGACATCTTTGTTGAGTAAGGACAATAGATTGGTTTTATTTACAGGGACAATTCACCTCCCTCTTACCGATCGCACGATCACCGACAGGTTGAACAAGACAATCAGTGAGAAAGCAAAATGTCTCAAGCTGAATGTAGGGCTAACAAAGAATTTCTGGGTGGAGGCAATTAACATGACATTATTTCACTAATAGATTACCAAGGGCAGTACTAGAAGACAAAGTTTAAGAGAAAATATGAATAGGAAATCAAATAGATTACTTTCATTTTTGAGATTTTGGATGTTCAACCTATTTGCACATATCTAATGATCAGGAAAGATCAAAGCTAGATACAAAGTCAAAGCAGTGTATTTTTCTAAAATATCAGAAAGGAGTTAAAGGTTTCAAGCTATGAGATTCTAAGGTAAACAAGGTAGTGATCAACAGAGATATGATATTTGACGAGAATGCCATGTTACAAAGTACTCAAGAAGATTAAAAGGAAATATCACATAGCAACAAGCAGAAAGACATTGTACAGGTGGAGCTAAAGACTCATGACTCTGATAATGATAGCTCATGGCACACAGAACATCGCACTAGATGGGACGGGTCATAAAACCATCCACCATATATAGTTTTGAGGATTTGATATCTTATGCACTCATCACTGTAGC
Organism: Boesenbergia rotunda; assembly: GCA_024364735.1. NCBI lineage: Eukaryota > Viridiplantae > Streptophyta > Magnoliopsida > Zingiberales > Zingiberaceae > Boesenbergia > Boesenbergia rotunda. The sequence goes on along the minus strand of JAGFNQ010003001.1, from coordinate 66,731 downwards.
AGAGACTCTACATCTTTTCAAGAGGCGGTTCACAACTCTTAGAAGGACAAGTGGATGAGTGTTATGACGGAGGAGATAAAGTCACTACATAAGAATAAAACGTCGGATCTAGTAGAGCTTCTTGAGAGAAAACGAGCTATAAGGTACAAATGAGTGTTCAAGAAGAAGGAAGCAATGCCAAAGGAAGGAGAAGTGAAGTTCAAAGCTCAATTGGTAGAAAATGAGTATTCACATAGAAAGGGGATTGACTATGATAAAATTTTCTCTCTAGTTATGATACATATGTCAATCAAAATGGTGTTGGCCTTGGTGACATATTATGATTTGTAACTAGAGCAAATGGATGTGAAGATGGTGTTTCTTTGTAGGAATTTAGAGGAGCGTATTTTTATATCAAAACCTGAAAGATTTATAAGTTCAAACAAGAATGGTTGGTTTACATGTTGAAGAAATTACTTTACAAATTGAAGCAATATCTTAGGCAATGGTATAAGCGTTTTAATTTATATATGATTCAAAACGGTTATAGAAGATGTGAGTACGCTCGTTGCCTATATGTGAAGAACCTGGATGATGAATTATTGGTTTTCTTATTTTATACGTCGATGACATGTTGATTGTTGCAAAGAAGAAAAATGATGTTGACAAAATTGAAGGGGCTACTAAGCAAAGAATTTGATATGAAGAGCTTGGTGATGCCAAGGAGATTCTTGGAATGAAGATTTATAGGGATAGGGTTGTAGAGAGAATATAGATGTCTCAATGTAGCTATGTGGAGATGGTACTGGATAAGTTCAATATGAAAAATGTGAAGATAGTGATCATACCTCTAGTGTATCACTACAAGTTTTAATACACAATGTCCAAGGACGGATGGGGAGATTCAGAAGACGTCAAAAGTTTCATATGCTAGTGCATTTGGTTGTTTGATGTATACCATGGTTTGTACAAACTAGATTTAGCATAAGCAATTAGTATGGTGAGCCAATTTCTTTCAAATCTTAGTCACCGCATTGAGATACAGTAAAGTATATTTTCATATACTTGAGCAATATAACTGATTATGACATCATATTTTGTAGACAACTGGAAGATACTTCAGTGTCAGGATATGTGGATATAGGCTATATAGGAAATCTAGATGACAGAAGGTCTAGGATATATGTTCACTGTAGTAGGAGGACCTATCGGTTGGAAGTCAATGATATAACCCATAGTTGCATTATTGAATACAAACTTATAGTACATAGTCGTAGCTGAAGCAACAAAGAAAGTTGTGGCTTACAAGGTTGATTAGAGAAATGTGGGTTCAGCAAAATGGAGTCAAGTTGTTGTGCGATAGTCAGAATGCTATCTATTTGATGAAGAATTAGGTATATCATGCGAGAACTAAACATATTAATATAAGTTATCACAAGATCAAAGAGCTAATTGCTTTTGGAGAAATTTAACTTAAGAAGGTCTACACTGAAATGCTACAGATATGTTGACAAAATCAGTGACCACAGAGATCCTTGTCTCTAGATGTTAGAGGAAGAAAGCCCAGACTTAGAGATCTAGGAGGAGTTTTGTTCATATATTCATATTTTTCAAAGGGGTAAATATTCGTTAATGTGGAGATTATTGATAGGTAGCTCATATTTGAGTGAAAAGCAATACAAGGGACGTCACGAAGAAAAATAAAATTATTATGATTTATCATAACAAATTTCTATTACGGTTTTTTGGATCTGTTTTGGTATGCTAGGGTTTGAGTACTATTTATAGGGATAATTTTAAATTTATTGGATTATCATGAGGATTCTTTTGTATAAAGAGAATTCTAATAAAACTCGGTCTTTTGTGGAGTAGGCACGCCGACAAATCATGATAACTCTTCTTTTCTCTCTTGTTCTAATCGTGTTTGCTCTTTCTTGTGTGTCTTTTGTATCGTTGCTCCGCGTGATCTCTTTTCTCTCTTTGTCTTCTTCCGCATTAAAGGTTGAGAGGTATTGCCCCCTTTACGCAACAATATATACAACAATGGACATATTTCACTCAAATCAAGTGACAACCTATGATCAATGAGAACATCTCCATATCTCTTGTGCACACCGTGAGAATATTTTCGAGCAAAAACATCTTTATTAGGGATGACAATGGGTCAGGTTTGGGTCGGATTCCATATCCTTCATACCCATACATATCAGGTATTGGATATTCATACCCATACCCATACACATTATGGAGTCGGATATCTTTTATACTAATAAATTTGTTTATTTTTATTCAACTATTATGATTCAAATAAAAATAGTGGAATTAACATCATATTAAAAAATATATATAATTAAAAAAATAAATTAAACATCTATATAATCTACTTATAATATCAATAAAAATAATTAGTTGGTTTAGAAAAAGAAAATTTAGATATCGAATATTGGATATTGGTAGTCCCTTCATATCCTCCTCCGTTCAAGTCGAATATCAAATCCTCCATCTCCATACCCATGCATATCTTCGATGTTAAAGGTTGAGAGGTATTGCCCCCTTTGCGCAACAATATATACAACAATGGACATATTTCACCCAAGTCAAGTGACGACCTAGGATCAATGAGAACATCTCTATATCTCTTGTGCATGCCGTGAGAATATTTTTGAGCAAAAACATCTTTATTAGGAATGACAATGGGTCAGGTTCGGGTCGGATTTCAAATCCTCCATACCCATGCGCATCCGATATTGGATATCCATCCCCATACCCATACCTATTAAAGGGTCGAATATATTTTATACTAATAAAATTTTTTATTTCTATTCAACTATTATGATTCAAAAAAATATTAGAATTAACATCATATTAAAAATATATATATAATTAAAAAAATAAATTAAACATCGATATAATGTACTTTTAACATCAATAAAAATAATTAATCGATTTAGGAAAAGAAAATTTAGATATTGAATATTGGATTTTCGTAGTCTCTCCATATCCTCCTTTATTCGAGTCAGATATCGAATTCTCCATCAAATTTGAAAGAAATTATCATCCCTAATCTATGTATCTTCAATGTGCATTATGAAAACATTCCTCTATATCAAGTTACGTGTCATGGTAATATCCCAATAAAAGATATCTTTACATCTTTGGTGGGTGCCACGGGAGCATCCTGATCCCAAGTATCTCTCATATTGCTAGTATGCATTTGGAAACATCTTCGATAGGGAATAACTCCGCATCGCTATTACACGCAATATCCTTGATCAGAAACATCTTTGTATCATGAGTATGCACCTTAGGAGCATCTTTTGACCAGGAGCATCCTCATATCACTAGTGAGCATTATAGAAATGAGCAATGATAGGGAGAGTGAAAATGGGAGAGTAAAAACAAAGTGAATGACGTGACACTTTACATGCATACGTCCGATTATCGCTTGGACATCATCGGCGGCCTTCGGCCGCCGCCCCGAATCAAACTATACCCTGGGGGCACGGTGAACTCGTCGGAGATCGCTGTATGCAAAGTGTCACGTCATTCACTTTGTCTTTCACTCTCCCATTTTCACTCTCCCTATCATTTTTCTATAGGAATATCCCTGACCAGAAATATTTCTGCATCTCTAATATGCATTATGGGAATATTCTTGGCCGAGAACATCTTCGCCTGGCCAAATCATACTGAAAATTAGACACTCTCGTCAACCATTCTTGATAATTGCAACCTACATAAAAAAATGATTCACGAAGTTGAGTAACGTCGAATCTTGCACGATCTGTCCAGTGTCACGAAAATTTTTCATTAACCGTCAGGATAAATCAGGAACCGCTCGCGGTGGACAGTCCGCAAGCTCAACGTCTTAGGGTTTGTGCCCCATTTAAAGAAAAATTTTCTATAAAATACACCGTAGATAAAGATCGAATCGTAAATATTTAAGATAATAACTAATAAGCCTTTCATGAGAACATAGCCCCACCTATATCAGTAACTGTCATTGTCCGTGGCTAGGTGGCAATTGGCCGTGACTGTGTGGACGGTCAGATGGTGATAGGCATACCAGATTGTCACCTTCACTCTTCGACTGATCCCGGGCCAGCTTGCGTGTAGCCTGACCCGGCAGCCTAGCGCCTTGTCAATAGGAGATAAATTTGTGGGCTTCGGGAGCCCATGGGATGTAAGACCCGTATGGGCGGTCTGACCGAGCTCCCTCGAGAACACGAAGGGATAGGCACGAGCCATCATCGAGACTAAGGGGTTCGGAACCCCCAAAAGGACCCCGAGTCCAAGAGGACTCACTCGCAGTACCACCGATTCTCAATTCTCCCGGGTCGGGGGAAGCTCAGCGACCCACGCTCCTCAGAATCGGCCTGACCGGGACTCTAGACTCTGTCGCGGGCATGCTCCTGCGTCTCTCTCGGGGGGTTCCTAGTTGGACGCGTGGCGACCCATGCTCCTTGGGATCCTCTCCATACAGATGATGTCTAACTCAATCTATTACCCCTTTTGGTTTGTCTCCCAGCCGACGCGTGGCGGCCCACGCTTCTGGGGTAAGCCCGAGGAAGCTTTACCTAGTATATCACCAAAGGCTCTCAGTCAGCCTCATTTGTCAGTGCCATCAGTCGACACCTTCCTTCTAGGCCTTCGTCGGCCTCATCAGTCAATGTCCCCAGTCGGCACCTTCCTTCTAGACCCTCAGTCGGCCTCATCAGTTAGTACCTCCAGTTGGCACCTTCCTTCTAGGTCCTCAGTCGACCTCATCAGTCGGTGCCCCTAGAAGGCACCTTCCTTCTATGTCCTCAGTCGGCCTTATCAGTTAGTGCCCCCAGTCAGCACCTTTCTTCTAGGCCATCAGTCGGTTCCAGCATACAGAACAACCACTCTCTGACACAAGATTACTATAAGCAGTACGAGGTCGGTGCAGGTCTGCTACTATTCCAGCTCAAACGATGAGTATCCCGCTGATGTCCTGATCTTCCTGCCATACACTGTCCTCCCGTACTGCGACCACATACGTTGGTGTTAGGTCGAGTGGCGCCAAGTTGACAGTGCCCCTTTCCTTATTCCGGTATGCGATGCTTTATCCTGCCACCTCTGGGCATGTCTCATCTTGTCCTCACTACATGATAAAAGATGGCAGGCGGGACAGCAATTGTCAGCTTCCCTGGCTATATAAGCCTCTCCACTCCGACGCCCGTAGGTACGCGTAATAGTACAATTTTACTGTTCTATTGCTATTTGCTGCTTCCCACTTTCGAGGACTGACTTAATCGTCGGAGTGTCTTTCCGGGGACTTTTTTCGACGGATTCTAACGGTCCTTGTCTTGCAGGTTAGGAGCGAGCTTCGTGGCCAGCCTAACAGTTCGTGATCCTCGGAGGATCATCTCACTCTTGGGACGTCCATCTCACTTCGCGATAAAATCATCGACAAAGTCGATAATGTCCCGCCGGCACCTTCGGCGATAAGACGAGGTAGCAGTCTACTTGGATAACAATATAAGTGTAGGTGTTGGCCCTTTTGGTTCACACTTCGCGAAGGATGGGGTTCGCCAACGTTTCTCCACAACCTTCTAGAACTTTTGACCCTTCTAGAACTTTGACCGGGCCGCACCCGCCGACCCGCGTGCCGCGTGCCGCGTTCCTCCCACTCGTCCATTTATTACTCTGATCTCAGCTCATACGCTTTGAATTGGGACCTTTTGCTAGGTTACAAAACCAAACTTGCGCGTTTATAGAGCTCGTCCAATTGGCTACGTAACCCACCCGCCGCCTCCTCTTCGCCCAATTCGTAGGGATCAAAACGAGTAAACAATGATTTGATGGTTGCCGTGGCACCACGAATTCTTTTTGGTTCCATTTTTTTAGACCCATCGTCGATCGAGTAAGCAGACTTCCTTCGGCTGCAAAGTTGAAATTTCAGCCTTGGCGGCTGGGGAAGGAAGGAATTGAGGGCTCCGTCGGATGAGCAGAGGTTCTGTGGCCGCAGCGAGAATGGCGGAGGAGATCGGCAGGGCTGCTGCTACTGAGTCTTCTTCGTCAACGGTAGCGTCAAAGAGGTGGACGTGGGCGTCGAAGCTCCGGTGGATCCCGACCTCCACCGATCTCATCGTCGCAGCCGAGAAGCGCCTGCTGTCCCTCGTCAAGTGAGTTCTTTAATCGCATCCCTTTATTTCTTTTGGAGGTGGATGAAATCGTTCTCCCTTGCGCTGTCTATTTTCTCTACTAGATCCCCTTCTATCCGTCGGTGGAGGAAACAAAAATTAATACCAATCGTTTCCTCTAATTTTATTCATGTCGAAAGGAATTTATGACTGAAATAATCACAATGTAAGAGTACCAACTTGCTGAATATTCTAGTGTTTCATTGTAGGTTCAAACAACACTAGCGAACTCTCTTTCATTACGAGTATTGGGTTTGAACAGAAGATCTAGAATTATCTGCTTGGTCTTGTTTTATCAAAGAAACTACAACTTTATGTCATATCTCGTGTAGATTGAGTAAAAGTTTTGTTTTCTTCTAAACTCTTTGCTCTTTTCAGGACAAGTTATGTTCAAGAGCAGGTCAATATTGGCCCTGGACCACCAGACTCGAAAGTTAGGTGGTTCAGATCTTCTAGTGATCAGCCACGGTTTATAAATACAATAACATTTGATAGCAAGGAGGATTCTCCCACTCTTGTTATGGTGCATGGCTATGCTGCTTCTCAGGGATTCTTTTTAAGAAACTTTGATGCACTCGCTGCTCGTTTTCGAGTGATTGCCATCGATCAACTTGGGTAATCAATTTTGACCAGATTGTCTTTAATTTTCTTTTATTTCCTGTTTCTACTGTGGAGTTCTTTTTGTTTTTCTTTCTTTTTTGTCTGCTCCTTCATGGAACTGAATACAGTGGTGTGATCTCATAGATGTTTAAGCATTGCAAAAAATGTCTAAGATTTGCAATATATCTAGAATGATATATACCACAATAGCGTTGTAGATTCTGTTTTCTTACCTTTAGAGACCTCAATAATTCAAATAGAGAAGAGCTTATATTTCATTATTAGTTTCTGCTTTTCTTGCTTCAAGTGAACAACTCACCCTTTGATCTCCATAACACTGATAATCCTAAACCTATCTATCCACCACGATTTCAATCCTCTGACCATTTTGCTCTTGGAATATGTTATGGCTTGTGGATTTATCCACATCGACTACTTTTTCCATGTTATGCCCTATAACTCTGCATATGATGGCTGTTTTTTTCCTCTAGAATACTAGAACTAGGTTAAAGTGAGAGATATGATCAAATGAGTTTTACTATACTATGATACTTCCTTTTCCTCTTGAACTTAAATTAAAAAGAAAAGTAGATAAAGTACTTAACTTTAATACCATGGTGCTTGGCCTTTTGAAAATCTGATTGAATTTTTGAGTTACTTTTTGTGGAGCTGGTGTCTGTTTTACTTCAAATGGTATTATCTCACCTCTGATAGTTTATTACTTGAAGAAAAACAGTATCTAAGATGCTGTTGTGGAGAAACAGAATCTGAATTATTAGCCATACTCAATGACCTAATTTCCATGTTAGTCACATTCATGTTAAAAGTATTTCCTAGAAATGAATCTCAAAAGACATGCTTTTTTAGGCTCCTCCATGATAAATGTTCTTGTTGATCATTACAATGGTGCTGGGATTTTGAAGTTTGTTTCAGATGCAGTGTGTCCCTGCATTTTGCTCATTATCAATGCCCCCTAAGAAATTTGCTAATCCTCGATCTCTTTCCATGGCATTTTTTTCATTTTTCTTGCATTATACTTTTGTTCTCTAGATATTTATAATGCTTGGTAATTGTTTGTTGTTTGTGTTTGTGTGTGTGTTTTTTTCCTCATGTTAACATCTTACCTGTCTTTCTTTGAAGTTGGGGGGCATCAAGTCGACCAGACTTTAATTGTAAAAGCACAGAAGGTTAGTGAGTGCCCCTCCCTGTCAAAACCTTTTTCTGTTATGTTATCAATGTGTTTCCGACTCTTTTTGTTTTAGAATAAGAAACCTGTCATTTGGTTCTTTTCAGACACATGAATCATTGGTAGGTTATCTAATGCTAACTTATGTGTTAGGATTGTCAATCTAAATAGCTTAGTTTAATATTGTTCCAAAAGAAACTTGACATGTTTTTCCATAGCACTTTAATTGCTTGATAATTTCTCCCTGTTGTTACTTCACCTCAAAATTTGAAAGAAAATGGATAAGCTAGGCACAACCAGAGTTTCTTTTCGTGTCGAGATTTTGAACCATCAACTAAAGGAATGTGGTTTCCACAAGCATGGGTAATTTCATGGTTTCCCCCAAACTGCCAGTCATTTTGGTGAACTTGATATTCAAAGATTGAAGAAAGGTGTCTTTCTAGTTGGTTTTTCTTGCACATGGAAAGACCAAAGTTGCATAATCATCACACAATTCAAGTAAACCAGTGACATGCTTAGAAAATTTACTGAGTCCAAATAGTTGGGCATAATAACCTTTGTTTTATTGTTGATTGATGCAAGTCTACCACTTGGGTACCAACTTAGCTACGCCTTGGGGGCATTTTTGTTGTTGTTGTTGATGTTGTGCGTGCTTGTGAAATTCCTTGTTTAGTGCTAAGGATCTGCAATATGAGACCTTATTGCCCTAGTGTCTCTAAAATTGCAGGCAAACATTGCAACCTTGTATCCAATTCTATTGGAATTCAATCCCATCACTCTAGATTTTCATCTAATTTATAATTTCTTTCTTATTTGTTATGATGCCCTACTCTCCTAATATAACTATATAGGTAACATATGGCCTGCCATTTCCTCTTGAAAAGGGGGAAAAGTTATGTGCAAGTTCACATTGGATATTGAAAATCATGTGATTCATTTCAGGTTTTGCTTGTGAACTTTAATAATGGGAACGTGGGTTTTTTCCCCATGCGAGTGCAATTCACATCATGATTATTATGTTTTACTTATGATTTTTTGAGATCCAAGGCTTTGTCTCTTTGCAGAATGCTTTGTTGGCCCTAAACTTTTATGTTGTTCTAAAATAACCATTGCAACATTCTAAAGGAAAGACCATTCTATATATTGTAACAAATAATATTCTACATATGCTTAAATAAGCCATTGTCACTTCTTAAATTTTACAGAGACTGAGGCATGGTTCATTGAATCTTTTGAGGAATGGCGTAAAGCCAAAAATCTGGACAAGTTTATTTTGCTTGGACATTCTTTTGGAGGCTATGTTGCAGCAAAGTATGCGCTGAAGGTAATGCTTTACAGACAAACTATCTCCAGTGTACCTTTTCCCAAATTTATCATTGAGGCATATCTTGCTTTTTGCAGCATCCTGAACATGTTCAACATCTGATTTTGGTTGGCCCTGCTGGTTTTTCATCAGAGTCCGAACATATGTCAAAGGAGTTGGCCAAATTTAGAGCTACTTGGAAAGGGGCGTTTATAAATCATCTTTGGGAGTCCAATGTGACTCCTCAAAAGTTCATCAGGCAGAACTTCTTTCTTGCAAAATTTTATTTTCTTCTGCAAATTCTGTGTTTCTTTCAGTAATATTCTCTTACATGCATGCTCCTTGCTATTTCGGCCCTCCCTTCTTTTTAGATGCCAGTGGTTGAATATTGCTTATTTGTCCTAGGCTTTCCTCTTTAATGGGTTGATACATTGTGGGAATATCATAAGTGGACTTGCATGTATGTGTTTAAAGTCCACATAGTGAGACAACTATTCCAGGACAATTATGCTCAATTTTTCCTTATCAACAGTCACACTAATAAAAAATGCACAATATAATACGAATCTCTATGACATTAGAGACCCAAAACAATCATGATAATCCATTGATAATTATGGGGCAAAAATTAAAAGAGTGGCCCATATTTTGTTATTGTCAAAGGGCATCCCATATTCCCATGTTGAAAAATATCAAAAAGATACCACAACCTATGTTTATCTTCCCAAATTACTATTCTTACCCAACCGGTCCAACATTGTTATACTAGTTTTGGCCAAACTCCAATGCTACAATTTGGCCAAAACTATTCCAACATTTGAACTGTTCAAGTAAGAAATAAGCGTAATTTTGCAAGAAAACTTGGGGCGTGGGGCATCTTTTTGATATTTTTTTTTCAACATGGAGTGCCCTTTTGATGCTATTAAAAATACGAGGTGATCATTTGATTTTTTCCCCCATAATTATGTGTTTGATGGCTACTGTTGGTCAAGTCGTTTACTTGTTCACTTGTTCAGAAGAACATCATACAATTTTCTTGTTTTAACATGCAATCATGTAACAAAGACACCTTTGTATATTCTTGTAATGTTTCCATATTAGTGTCAACCAAGCTAATATGCCACCCGACTATTTCCGATGTTGCTACACTTTTTGACATACACTTGGATTGCTATTTTAATATGATGTATTACTATTAAGGATTTTTTTACCTTGATTACTATTATTATTTATCATTACCTCTAGAAGTGGGGTTTAATTTTTGTCATAAGTAAATCTCTCTTATTGTCCTTCATTCATCACTTGGGTTTTCTAAAGTAGCAACATTGCGTGTGGTCCATCTAAATTTTGTCATGTGTATCTATCATTATAGATTTTTGATAATCATTGAGTAATTTAAAATTGCATTTTACAGTAATAGTCAAACTATTGCTCAGATATCAACGATGTTGTTTTTATCAACAGAGGATTGGGTCCTTGGGGCCCAAATCTTGTTCAAAGATATACAAGTGCTAGATTTGGCTCATATTCAACTGGTGAGGTATTAACTGAGGAGGAATCCAAATTGTTGACAGGTATCTAGACAGTTATTCAATCAAAAAGGTTGACAAATTGATTGTTTACTTAGAATAATTTTGGTTGAAATGATTTTCGTTTGCTTTTGAAGATTATGCGTACCACACTTTAGCTGCCAAGGCAAGTGGAGAATTGTGCTTAAAGCACATTTTTTCATTCGGAGCATTTGCTAGGAAGCCTCTTTTAGATTGGTTAGTATTGGATTATCTTTCTTTCTTTATTCTTTTTTTTTTTTTGCTCTTTACGCTATTTTGGTAAATTCTTAAGTTGTCATATGATGATTGATCCTGTGTCAAGTTCTATTTAATTTGGAGATATATAAATTCTCCTACTGTTTCACTGTGAGAACCTCCTAAGTAAGGTTTCAAAATTAATCCATTAGTTTGCTAGTTACAGTTCAAATTATATTTGTTGATGGGCAAAATTTGTATCCTTTTCCGTTATTGGTGGTTATTTCCCATTTTAGCTAATCTCTGGTGTTTGCTCTTCCATCTGAAGCATCAACAAGGTTTCTGTTAGCGATCTGTGATTCTATTATGCCAAATTTAAGGGTTGTTTTAGATCAGCTTCTATGATAATATAATTGTAGTGATTTACAAAACTTGAAATGTAACATTTGCTTAGTACATTCATTTACATTTTCTCTTTCATAATGGATTTAGAACCATGTCGATCCACTGAAAAATAAACATTTTTTTTTTGTTCTTGTGGCCTTAGTTCAGCCATCCTTCTATTGGGTAAATATGATTATTTTACCTATTAGCATACTCACCCATGACCATTTTTTTTTTCATATATAGATGCAATTTCTTAAATAGGTGACATGATTAATTGTCCTTGTAATAAGTTTGTGAAATAAAAGATAGATCGTTGCATGGTTTGAGGAATGTGTGATTGTTGATACAGTTCGTCGGATTGGAAAGTTCCCACCACCTTCATTTATGGCTTTCAAGATTGGATGAACTATCAAGGTGCACAACAAGCTCGTAAAGGCATGAAAGTGCCTTGTGAAATCATAAGGGTTCCTGAGGTATTTCACTCATTCTTCTACACACTTTTTCTCGTTGCAATTTTATTTTTAAAAATGATGGTTGTAATGCAGGCAGGGCATTTTGCATTCATCGATAATCCTTCTGGATTTCATTCAGCGGTCTTCTATGCTTGTCGGAAAATCCTTTCCCCGAGTCATGGGAATGCCATACTTTTACCTCATGGTTTGTCATCAGCATAGATTGATGCACTTCTTGCAGGGTGCAAAAATTGCACAAGAGCATTAGCTATAAAGGAGAGAAAAGCGAAACGTATTCTTGATGGCATATCTGTATTCTACACTGTTGTAAAGTTGTGATATACCCCTTCTACTACTGTATCTACTGGTGGTCTTTTATAATAAAAAAAGGGGTGAATGTAACAAACCAATTGGATCATTTATCTCTAGTCGAATAAGTTACTTTGTTGCTGATTCCCGCTTGCCTCAACATTGCCTTGCCATTAATTCATTTTAAAAAATCCACTAAGGCAGGACGTGTGTGTGTGTGTGTGTGTGTGTGTGTGTGTAACACATTATTTCTCTTTGTTTCTAATTTGTTTCTTATATTTTCTCAATTCCTGTAAGGAAAACACGTTCTGGAAAAGTAAGGTTAGGTTCTACTAGTTAAAGTCTGTGTGCATATTTTAGTTGATCATCAGCAAAAAATCTGAAATGAAGGAGCTTGCAGTTATGACTAGAATTCTTTATCAAGTGTTTACCTGGTACAATAATATATTGATAATTTTCCACACTAATATTTTCATCTTTCTCCAAAAAAAAAAAAAAAAGGGTAATATGATTACCGTGTTGTGTATTTTCATCTTTTGAGAAGAGAAGTAGATCCGACCAAGGGCTGGACCCAGCCCGGATCCGGCCCGGGTCAACGAGCTAATTCCAGTTCCAACCCAACTAGAACCAGCGAACTGCGAGTTCCAACGGCTTCGAATCGTCGGTGGATAGTTTTTTTTTCAACAGTTAAGATCATTTGACCCTTTTTTGATTAATGACTATGAGTTAGTGATCGTTATGATCTAAACTCTATAAATAGGGAGTTCATTTCATCATTTTCACAGACATCTTCTCTACTCTCATTCTTAACTTCATATTCTCTATGCGTTTTTGACTCCATCTTTCAATGACAATGGAAGGAGGTCACGAAGCTTCATCATCTCGATCTCAGAGGGGAAAAGAAATAGCGTACGAGAATCCCGACATTCAAATTCAATCCACCAATGATGAGACCGAGGCTCAGCCCCAACATCTTTCGATGCCCGAAACACAAGGAAGTACCGATACAATTACTTCTAAGGTTCAAAAAATTCCTCCTTTAAAATCGTCTATTTTCGCTAAACATTTTGAGAATGAAACGAGATTAGTACGAAAAACGACAACAAGAACAATAGAGAACACACTAGATTTACGTGGAAAATCCTTGACGGGAAAAACCACAGGCAGAGGAGGAAAAATCACTATGACGGTGGAATACAAAGTCGGCGGCTCTGATAAAGTAAGAGAAGTAGAGAGAAAAGAGAGGTAGAGAGAAAGAAAGAAGAGGTAATCAAATAACTTTCTTAATTGATAAAACTTGTCCATGAGATACACAATTTATAGAGACCTTAGGATACTTAGTCAAATAAAAAATTAATAATGAAACTGTTAATTAACAGATTTATAAAGAATCTGCTAATTAACATATTAATAAGAAAAATATCTAATAATAAATTAACGGATTAAACTGAATTCAGGACACCAAACTCTAACAATCTCCACCTTGATGCGAATTCCACAAATTTTCAAAAAAACATTCTCCACCTCTTCCACAAAAGCCTCACAGGCAAATCTCTGCATCTAGTACCAACCAAGTCCAAGCAATGCTTAAACTTGGCTATAGGGAGTGACTTAGTCATCATATCAGCAAGATTATCATGAGTACTGACCTTCTTGACAATAATATCACCACGAGCAATAACATCACGTATAAAATGATACCTCACATCAATGTGATTTGTCCTCTAATGAAACATCTGATCCTTCGTGAGGAAAATGACACTCTGACTATCACAAAAGATTGTAGTAATCTGTAATTCTTCGCTAAGCTCACTGTAGAGTCCTTTCAACCAAATAACTTCCTTACAAGCTTCTGTAATAGCCATATATTCAGCCTCTGTAATGGACAATGCAACTGTATTATGCAAAGTAACTTTCAAACTGATAGCACAACCACCAACAGTGAACACGTACTCCGTAAGTGATCTTTTTTTTTATCAATGTCAGCTTGTGACGACAACATTACCTATTATTGTGGATCCCCGCAGAATATATAAATTGATGGTTCTCCTTAGTCCCTTCATCACAACAAGAGACCCTTTACTAACCTTCACAGCTCCACTTTCACCAGTGTACTTGTACCCTTTAGAATCAAGAATACTCAAAGAGATCATATTTCTCTTCAAATCAGGGACGTGCCTCACATTACCAAGTGTCCGAATGGCACCATCAAACATCTTAATTCTGATCGTACCAATACCAGCGATTCTACAGGATACATTATTGCCCATCAAAATGGCACCACTTGAAACCGTTTCATATGTTGAAAACCAGTCCCGATTGGGACACATATGAAACGTACAACCAGAATCAAGAATCCATTCCTCATTCTGCTTTAAATCAGCATCAGATGTAACGAGAAGTTCACCATCACTGTGATTTTCGGTAACATCAGCCTCACCAGACTTCTCTGATTGTTTTCCCCTCGAATTTTCACCTGCCCTTTTATTCTTATTCTGCAGCTTGTAACATTCTGATTTGATATGACCCTTCTTCTTGCAATAATTACAGATCTTATCGCTATTTCTGGATTTCGACCTGCCCCTGATATTACCATCAGAGTCTTCCTCCTGAGTCCTTCCTCGAATAATAAGACTCTCACCCTGAGCCTCAGATCCTTCGACAAGCTGTTTTATTTTCTCTTTTGAAAATAATGAATCATAAACTTCATTCAAAGTAAGAGTATCACGACTATATAAAATAGTATCTCTAAAAGTCGTATATGACGAGGGTAAAGAACACAGTAAGATCAATGCTAAATCTTCATTGTCATATTTGACCTCCAAAGCCTCTAGGTCAGAGACGATTTCCTTAAACAAGGTCAAGTGATCTCTTAACGATGTACCTTCTGTCATGCGATGAGAATACAAACGTTGTTTAAGACCCAGTTTGCTCGTAAGACTTTTTCTCAAGCACAACTGCTCCAGTTTTAGCCATAGTGTAGCAGCAGATTTCTCCTTCAAAACATCCTGTAAAATCTCATTTGATAGGTGAAGGTAGATCTAAGATAGGGCTTTTTGATCCTTACGTTCCTTTTCCTCCTTTGTCCATGTCGAGGGCATGTTGTCTATCCCGAACAGTGCGTCGTCCAAGTCCAGATGCGCTAGCACCACTCACATCTTAACTTGCCACAACGTAAACCTGGTGTTGCGATTCAAAAGCGGAATATCATACTTCATGCTTGCCATTGTCATTAATCCCAGTTGAAATCCTCAAAACCAACCTTACTCTGATACCATTTGAAACGAGATTAGTACGAAAAACGACAACAAGAACAATAGAAAACACACCAGATTTACGTAGAAAACCCTTGACGGGAAAAACCACTGGCAGAGAAGGAAAAATCACTATGAACGGTGGAATACAAAGTCAACGGCTTTGATAAATTAAAGAGAAGTAGAGAGAAAAGAGAGGTAGAGAGAAAGAAAGAAGAGGTAACCAAATAACTTTCTTGATTGATAAAACTTGTCCATGAGATACACAATTTATAGAGACCTTAGGATACTTAGTCAAATGAAAAATTAATAACAAAACTGTTAATTAACATATTTATAAAGAATCTGTTAATTAACATATTAATAAGAAAAATATCTAATAATAAATTAACGGATTAAACTGAATTCGGGTCACCAAACTCTAACAGAGAATGTCACATCTCCGTCGGGAGAATTGCGTGCAAAATGTAAGCATTGCAATGCTTCCTATAAATTCCAAGCTGACGACGACTATAGGTCGTTGAAACGACATATAGAAACGAAGCACCCGACGAAATATGGACCCGACTGCTCTCAAACACAATTATCAAGATTTTCTAGTGGTAGTAGTACTGATTCTGGTTTATTTTTATATTCTGATAATAAATTAAGAGAATCATTAGCTAAATTTGTTTTCGTAAAACATCTTTCTTTTAGTTTTGGATCTAAATGCATACTTGAAGATTTTTGTAAAGAATCTCTTAATTCATGTGCTAAATATGTTCCTAGGACTACACTTACTCGTACAATTAAAAAATTAGTAAAACAAGAAAAAATAAATTTAATTAATGGATTTAATAAATTAAATAATAAAGTTTCTTTATGTTTTGATATTTGGAGTGATCATTGGTAAACTCATTCTTATATGGGTGTGACTTGTTATTGGATCGATAACTCTTGGATCCTCCAAAACAAAGATAGATAGTTTATAGAGTTTTTGATGAATCACATACTGCCCATAGCATTACATAATTATTATGTTTAATTTTAGAAGAATATTGATTGACTCATAAAATATTTTCAATATCATTAGATAATGCTAGTTCTAATACCGCTTCTATAGATGAACTAAAATTTGTTTGCCAACCTGTTATTAGTGGTTTATTTTTTCATATTCGTTGTGTATGCCATGTTTTAAATTTATGTGTTCAAGATGGATTAAAATTTTAAGAAAATTATATTAAACCAATTAGAATCGCAATTTCATAATTATGGTCGCATCAATCTATGATGAAACTAAGGGGTGGATTTTGTAAAGCTAATGGAATGAGACCTACAAAATTTCCACGTGATGTTTCAACATGTTGGAATTCAACATATCAATTATTACAAAATTCATTTCAATATAAAGATTTATTATGTTTATTTTTTACACAAAATAGTAATACTAATATATATTTATTTTCACAACAATGGAATATTTGTAGTAATATTTGTGAAATTTTAAAAGTATTTAGCGATGCAACTGATCAACTTTTCGGTGTTTATTATCCCACTGCTCATTTAGTTTTAGTGAATTTTTCTAGTATAGTATTAGTATTAAATGAATATATCAATAATGAAGCTTTAACTTCTTGCATATTAGCTATGAAAACTAAATGAGAAATATAATTTTATTTTATTCCTGAAATTTATTTAATTGCATTTACTTTAGATCCTAGATTTAAATTAGATATTTTACAAGAAATGTTAACTTTATATTATGACGCTTTAATTCCTATTAATGATTCTTCTTATCTAAATCTAGTATGTATTATATATAATATTAGAAATTATTTATATGATTTTTATAATCAATGTTATATTAAATATGGAATACAAACTAATATTTCTGAAATATAACAGCCTACTAGTACTAATTTAAAACTTATAAAAGCATAACTTTTATTAAAAGAATGGACGAAACGTCCACGAGGATGAACTTGAGAATTATTTTATGACTTCTTTTGATTTTAATGAAGTAGATAGCGAAGATTTTGATATCTTAAAGTGGTGGTCACAGAAGCCTCAAAGCTTTCCTGTTCTCTCCGTGATTGCCAAAGAAATTTTAGCTTGTCCAGTGTCAACTATTACTATGAAGCAGACGTTCAATGCCGACGGCAACATATTAGATGAACGACAATCAACTATATCTCCCGACTCATTAGAATTTCAAGCATTACTAAACGATTGGACCAGAGCCGAGAAAAGAATCTAAAGAATACAACTTTCAGAAGACGAAGTCGAAGAATTTGATATCGAAGGAACGAATACAACGAGAACGAGAGGAAATGAAAGTGAGTGATGAAAATTATAAAAGGGTAAAAATATAAAAGAACTACGTGGGCTTTGATTCCCCTACACCCAAAGGAGATACGTAGGCAACTTAAATAAGTGCAAGCTCTTTTTTTAATAAATTTTATATTCTAAATATATTTTTTAATTTTAATTTTTTTAATATAACAATCTCGAGCAGTGGCAAACCGTGAACTGTAACTGTCTTGGGAGGTTAATGTTAAGGGTTGACCTCCCACGAACCGTCGAACTGACGGTTCTAAACTGTTGGTGCCGGAAGCACCAAAGTCAAACCTGTGTTTTGATAATGGCAAAGGGTTCAGAAGTTAAGGTGTTATTGTGATCTAACAAGCTTACTAAGTGTGCAGAAAAGTCCTAGGTACACTAGGCAAGAAGTCCTGGCAAAGGACTGGGCAAGAAGTCCTGGTCAAGGACTGGGCAAGAAGTCCTAGCAAAGGGCTGGGCACCGAAGACCTGACCGGAAGTTGGGCAAGAAGTCCTGGCAAAGGGCTGGGCACCGAATACCTGGCCGGAAGTTGGGCAAGAAGTCCTGGTCGCGGACTGGGCACGAAGACCTGATCGGAAGTTGGGCACTAAGACTTGGTCGGGGGCTGGGCACTGAAGACCTGGTGAGTGAAGTTGGGCAAAAGTCCAACCGGAGGAGCCGGTTGGCAAAGAGGTAAATTCTTCCGAGAGGAGTAGGTGAGGACGCGTTCCCCGGAGGAGGGAACATTAGGCGTCGGTTCGACCTAGGGTTCCATTTGGGAGACCCAAAGTCAGAACCAAGATAGCTTAGGCTGTAAACAATGGCTAACATACTTGTTTCTTGTGTTTTGGAACTAACCTTGGTTGCAGGGAACGAAGGAACGAAGTCTCTGCAGCTCAGGCGCCTCACTCGGCTAGGCGCCCGTATGGATACGGGCGCCCTAGTTCAAGGCAAAAACAAAACCATCGAAACAAACTGCCACGAAGCCTCTGGACCAAGTCAGCTCAGGCGCTTGTGTTAACACAGGCGCCCCCATCAGCTCAGGTGCCTCAGTGAAGGGGATAAGCACTAACCGAGCCTGCGGATTGAAGTTTGCGCAGGAAAGGCTACGTGTCAGGCGCCCCCTTCGATACAGGCACCCAAGTGACTGCTATATAAGGGGGTTCACCCCCAAGGCTTCGAACACAACTTCTTCCAACAGTTTTCTCCAAGCGCTCTGCTCCAAAACGCCTTGTGCTCACGTCTCAAGCGCCAACGATGACCCGCGGCTCAGATTTCTTAATTTTCCCGTCGTCGGTA
Organism: Boesenbergia rotunda; assembly: GCA_024364735.1. Classification (NCBI taxonomy): domain Eukaryota; kingdom Viridiplantae; phylum Streptophyta; class Magnoliopsida; order Zingiberales; family Zingiberaceae; genus Boesenbergia; species Boesenbergia rotunda. The sequence continues at coordinate 47,751 of JAGFNQ010003001.1, read as the reverse complement.
TAAATTTAGTTAAAGTACTGTACTTAATTCCATATTTCATCTTTGTACTTATTTGTGCGAATTATAGAATTGCCCAAAGTAAACGGTCAAGGACCGTGGGCCTTGGAGTAGGAGTCGATCTAGGCTCTGAACCAAGTAAAAGAAACTTGTTAGCATTGATTTTGTTTTTCCGCTGCGCAATCGCTCTAACTTTTAATCCGAAATTTTAAGATCGATATTCACCCTCCCCCCCCTTCTATCAATTTTCTCCGATCCAACAAGTGGTATTAGAGCGGGTGGCTCAAACTTGGTGCAACCACCAGTTTGAAAGTTTTTTTTCGAATTTACGAAATTTTTAATTTTTTAAATATTTCTCGTTAATCGAGGTTGGTGCAACACCACTCGATCTGTTTCGTTACTCTTAATTTCTCCCACACTACTAATCCAAGACTCGGTCTTGGAACAAGTTTTCGTTTTTAATTTTTCAGTTACAATTCAAATGACCTTGCAAGAGGGATTCAACACTGCCAGACCTTCTCTTTTCAGTGGAGAGGATTTCTCCTACTGGAAAAGCAGGATGGAAGTCCACCTGAAAACTCAGGTGGACATGTGGATAATCATTCAATCTGGGCTGGAGACTCCCAAGAACACAGAAGGAGTGACACAACATTATACTGAATGGGACGCCTCGCTGAAGAAGAAAATCGAGGCTGATGCAAAGGCAACCCAGACTTTGCAATGCGGTTTGACCAAGGAGGAGCTGAACCGGGTGGGACCCTTCAATAGCGCCAAAGAGCTTTGGAACAAGCTGATCGAGTTGCATGAAGGTACTTCCGACACCAGGATCAGCAAAAGAGATCTGTTGCTGAACAGACTCTACACAATCAAGATGAACGAAGAAGAATCAGCAGCATAGCTCCACGCCAGAATCCTAGAGCTGATGAATGGGCTGCATACGATAGGTCACAAGGTCAAGAACCGTGATCTAATCAGGTATACACTAAATGCGTTCCTAAGGAACACACTGTGAGCATCCATGGTAGATGCCTACAAGGTTTCCAGGGATCTTTCTAAAATTAAATTAGATGAACTTTCTCTGAATTAGAACTGCATGAATATACTAACGCCACTTTGGTCGAGAAGAGTATTGCTTTCATTGCAGGAAAACCTCAAGGAAAAGCCCCCAAGAAAAAGACTCTACCAGCACCCGAGTCTGACTCAGACTCAGATGATAGTGAAGGGGATCGACCCAAGTTGGTTCGGCTTGCTCGGGAATACTACAAGGAGCTAAAGTACCAAACAAACAAGAAAAAAGCAAGCCGAAGAAAGGAAGATCCATCAGAACCTTCAACAAGCTCGAAGAGCAAGCCCAACGTCACCTGCTACGAGTGCAATAAAAAGGGACATTACAAGTCAGAGTGCCCCAATCTGAAGGAAACAAAGAAGGCACGAAGAAAGAAGTCTCTCCAAGCCACTTGGGATGAATCCTCTTCCGAAGAAGAAGAAGTCCCGCACGCAAATTTACTCGCCCTAACCGCTTCAGAAGACGTCGACACCGGATCGAAATCGGAACCAGACGACGGAAGGCTCACAATCTCGGAGAACGGGCAAATCACGATAAGAGGTTATTCTGAATATGAACTATCTAAATTAATCTCTTACTTGTCTTACAACTTAGCAAAATCCAAAATCCGGGTTGAGTCCCTCCGACAGGAAGTAAAATGCCTGAAAGAGGAGGTCGACTCGAGATCCTTGACCGAGCAAATTCAAGAAGGAAACTCCACTCAAGTTCAAAAGCTTGAGGAAGAAAATTCCTCCTTGAAAACTCAAGTCAAGGAGCTCAAAGTGACCTTAGAACGATTCACTTCGGGTTCCAAGGATCTTGACATGATCCTTGGAAAGTAGAAGTCCGTTCTTAACCGATCCGGACTCGGATATCGAACTAAGTCGAGACAACGTGCATATTATTCTGTGTTGAACCAATCTAAAACCCAAGTCCAAACATGGGTCCCTAAGCTATGTTTAAGTAAACAAGCTGGACCAAACCAATATTGGATCCCCAAGGACAAGATTCACATCTTGCCTAACCATTATCGAGGCTATAGTCCAGGGGGAGCCAATATAAAAATCATATTCATAATTAGATAATTTTTTAATTTTGATTTTATTTAATTGCATGCTTGATTGTTTATTTCCTTCTGTAAATTATCATGCTTAGACGTAAGACTGGTTAGACTAAGGACAAAAAGGTTAAATTGAAATTTGAACAACCTAGTATTAGGTGGAGGTGAGATGATAATACGTTAGGGAAGCCCTTTTAATAAGGTCAAGTATACTCTACTTGGTCTGTTTAGTCTGGTGGAACTAGCGAAGCTACCGATCCAAGACCCAAACTAGTTAGACCAAAATCTTTCAAGAAGTAACTTGAAGATGAATTTTCAATAAAAGGCTTTGTCAAGAAAAGGGTTGATGCTCCAATAAGGCTACAGCCAAAGAAGGCCTAGTGCCTCGCCAAGACCTGAAAGCCAATTATTGAAAATCAAATTCACTTTACTACTTGTTAAATTTGAATCTAACATAAATTTCAATTAATCTTAGATTCAACACAATTTTTCAAAATAAACTTAAACTTTATAAAAATTTTCAAAATTAATTAAATTTCAAATTAACCATGCTTTTTAAAATTAAAATCTTCATTTTTTTTAAAAAACCTGTCTCACAATACTCATAAGGCTAACGTGATTGATAACTCTAGATTGGGTGAGACAGACTAGGTTGTGAAAATCAATTTCAAGCTATCCCTAACTCTAAATTGGATCCAAATCAATAAATATTTTATGTGTAGGAACATAAAGATTTGGACCAATGGATGTTGGATAGTGGATGCTCCAGACACATGACTGGAGACAAATTGAAATTCACCAAAATCAAGTTCAAGAACCTAGGCTCAATAGCATTTGGCAACAATGCTACACTCAAAGTCATTGGGTCAGGTAACATTGAACTCAAATCTAATTTTGTGATTAAAAAGGTACTCTTGGTTGAAAATTTCAAGTTCAATTTGCTTAGTATAAGTCAATTATGTGATACTGGCTATGTAGTTATATTCACCAACTCTGATTGCCTGATTAGAAACCTTCAAGACTCAGAAGTCATGCTTAAGGGTACTAGGAAAAACAATGTTTATACCATTAATTTACCTTTAGTACCAAAATGCTTATTGACTCAATTAGAAGAATCCAACTTCTGGCATAGAAGATTAGGTCACACTCATGTTAAGCTGATTTCTAAAATTACCCAACTTGGTCTAATTAAAGGTGTACCAAGAATTAAGAATTTTGAAAACACGATCTATAACTCATGTAACCAAGGCAAACAAATCAAGTCTGCTCACAAATCAATTCAATCAGACTTAACCCAAACCACACTTGAGCTCCTACACCTTGACCTTTTTGATTCACACGGAGCCAAGTCACTAAGCGGGAATCGGTACTGCATAGTAATTATCGATGATTACTCTAGGTTTACCTGGGTTAGGTTCCTAAAAACTAAAGATGAAACCCTAAACCTATTTATTGACTTATGCAAAATAATTGAAAATCAAAATGATACCAAAATCAAAAGACTTAGGAGTGATTACGGGGGAGAGTTTGAGAATCAAAGGTTTGAGGAAGTCTACAAAATAAATGGATATATTCATGAATTTTCCTGTCCTAGAACCCCCCAACAAAATGGGATAGTAGAAAGAAAAAATAGAACCCTTCAGGAAGCCGCTAGGACCATGCTCAATGAATTTAATCTAGCTAACCAATTTTGGGCAGAAGCAATAAGTACGACTTGCTATATCCAAAATAGGGCCCTAATTAACAAAAGACATAATAAAACACCTTATGAATTATATTATCATAGAATGCCTAACCTACACTACCTAAGGGTCTTTGGCTGCAAAGTCCATATCTTGAACACCAAGGACTACCTAGGTAAGTTTCAATCCAAGTCAACCCCAGGGGTCTTTTTAGGATATTCAACAACTAGTAGGGCCTATAGGGTTTATAATAAATAGACCCACAAAATTGAAGAGACTACTAACTTGATTTTTGATGAGGAAACTGAACCAAAAAATGGTAATCAAAACTTGAACCAATCAAATATTGATCAGGAAGACAATGAACCATCAATTGAACCACTAATTGAACCTCTAAATGAACTAACTCTTGAGACAACTACTACGTTAATTGAATCAATAACTGAACCAACCCAAGTAGTTGAATGAAACACTGAACCTAACCGTCCAGCCAGACCTGAGGCTAAACCAAGTTCTAGAAGAATCAAGAAACCCAGACTCAGTCACCCTTCAGATCAAATTATGGGTGATCCAACCTTAGGAGTCAGAACTAGATCTTCCTATAGAAATCTTAGTCAGATAGCACTGATTTCAAAAATTGAACCTAAGACTATAGAGGAAGCCCTACCTGACCCTGATTGGATCATAGCAATGCAAGAGGAGTTAGCCCAATTTGAAAGAAACCAAGTATGGGAACTAGTACCTAAACCTGAGGGCAAGTCTATTATAGATACTAAGTGGGTGTTTATGAATAAACTAAATGACCAAGGGGAAATAGTTAGAAATAAAGTCTGCTTAGTAGCTAAAGGGTTCAATCAAGTCAAAGGATTAGACTATGATGAAACCTATGCCCCAGTAGCCAGACTTGAGTCAATTAGAATGTTGTTAGCATTTGCAACCCATAGAGGGTTCAAGCTTTATCAAATGAACGTTAAGTCTGCCTTTTTAAATGGGTTCATCAAAGAAGAAGTCTACGTAGGACAACCCCTAAGATTTGAGGACCTAGAAAAACCTGAGTATGTCTTTAAACTTAGAAAAGCACTGTATGGGTTGAAACAAGCACCTAGGGCATGGTATGAACGTTTATCAACCTATCTAATTTCTAAGGAGTTTAACCAAGGACAAATTGATTCCACTCTTTTTGTTAAAACCTTAGAAAAAGACATTTTTATTGCCCAAATTTATGTTGACGATATAATTTTCGGATCCACCAACTCAAACTTTCTAAAAGAATTTGTAAAACTAATGGAAAATGAATTCGAAATAAGCTTAGTAGGTGAGCTCAACTTTTTCTTAGGATTGCAAATTAAGCAAACTAGAGATGGTAATTATGTTCACCAATCCAAGTATGCTAAAGAACTAATAAAGAAATTTAAAATTGATAACTCCAAAAGCATAAGTACCCCTATGGCCACAAATGTCAAAATTGATAGTGACCCTGAAGCTAAGCCTGTAGATCTTAAGATATACCGAAGTATGATTGGAAGTCTACTTTACCTTACAGCTAGCAGACTTGATATCCTATTCTCTGTAGGAATGTGTGCTAGGTACCAAACGTGTGCTAAGGAATCCCACTTAGCAGCCCTAAAAAGAGTACTTAGGTACATTAAGGGTACCCTAAATGTAGGGATTTGGTATTCTAGGACTTCTGCCTTTGAATTGTCAGGATATTCTGACTCTGACTATGCTGGGTGCAAATTAGATAGAAAAAGTATAAGTGGAAGCTGCCAACTTTTAGGACATAGCCTAGTCAGCTGGTGTAGCAGAAAGCAACACTGCGTAGCACTATCTACAACAAAAGCAAAATATGTTGCCTTAGGAGAGTATGTGACACAACTCTTATGGATGATGCACACTCTTAAGGACTTCCAGCTTGACTACAACCAAACCCAAGTCTATATTGATAACATCAGTTTCATCAACCTGACTAAAAACCCAATTCAACACTCCAGAACAAAACATATAGAAGTTAAACATCATTTTGTAAGGGATCATGTAGCCAGGGATGAAATAGTCCTTAGGCATGTGGACTCAAAGTCCAACTTAGCTGATATCTTTACCAAACCCTTATATGAGTCAGAGTTTAGCTCACTAAGAAGACAGTTTGGGTTATACTTAGTAGAATAGGACTGCTCTATAGTTTTCCAAAAAATTGTGTTACTTCTTATTTATTTAATTAATCTTCCTTGAAAAATCATTTCTGTTATCAAGTTCTTGAAATTTAAAATGATTTTCTGACTTAGTTTTATTCCAAAAGCTTACCCCCTTCAAAACTAGGGCTTTTCCGCAAATGGACTTAGCTTAGGCCCTAACCCTAGAACTACATGCACCTATAGATCTAGAAGCCAGCATCTCACAAGCACCTTAGGGTACTTTTGATTGATAACCTGATTGGGTTAAGATGCTTAGGTCTATGCCTTGATTCAAGATGCTTTAAGTCAGTGCATCTGCAGTAATTGGGGCAATAAATATAAGTTGAACAACAATCAGGTTAAGTGTCAAGCTTAGAAAATCTAACTTGATCAGATCACTTAACTTGACTAGCTCTAGCAAAAGCTATTGTTTATGACAGTTAGTAAGTAGCTAACTGGGTTAGACAGGACCCGAACAAGAACAGTTTAATTTGGTTTGGTCCAGTTTATGCTTAAATTTATTAAAGTTGGTTCAATACAGAATTTCATTTTTTACTAGCTCTAATTCACCTGTTGTAATTAGTATCAATTTTTTTTTGATATATGGCAAAGGGGGAGAGAAAGGAAGGAGAATTTTTTTTTCAAAAGTTTTATCTCTTTTTCAAAAAGTAAAGTAAATAACTAAAGTGCTTAAAAATATTTTTCAAATCGAAGCATTTCAAAACTAAGTATTTCTAAAGATTTTCTAAAGCACCTCAAAATTTTCTAAGTACTTAAATGGTTCTAAGTGAAAATCTATTTCTCTAAGTGTTTTTGTTGCATGAAGTATTTTGAAAATTTTCTAAGTATGAAAAACTTGCAAAAACCTTTGGAAATTTTTTTTTATGAAAAACTTGCAGAAACTTTTTGAAAAATTTTCTAAGTGTGAAATACTTTTTGAAATTTTTCTAAAAGTATAGAAAGCTTGAAAAAACATAGAAGGTTTACAAAAGCACTTAGAAGGTTTATAAAAACCCACATATCATTGAAAAACTCAGGGGGAGAATATTCGTTTCAGGGGGAGAAAACTGAATTTTTCTTATGAATTCTTTACTTGTTATCTTTTTAACTTAACTTTTTGAACTGTGTTACCATAAATCAAAAAGGGGGAGATTGTTGGTGTTGGAAGCACCAAAGTCAAACCTATGTTTTGATAATGACAAAGGGTTCAGAAGTTAAGGTGTTGTGATCTAACAAGCTTACTAAGTGTGCAGGAAAGTCCTAGGTACACTAGGCAAGAAGTCTTGGCAAAGGGCTGGGCAAGAAGTCCTGGTCGAGGACTGTGCAAGAAATCCTGGCAAAGGGCTGGGCACCGAAGACCTGACCGGAAGTTGGGCAAGAAATCCTGGCAAAGGGCTAGGCACCGAAGACCTGACCAGAAGTTGGGCAAGAAGTCCTAGTCGCGGACTGGGCACGAAGACCTGACCGGAAGTTGGGCACTAAGACTTGGTCGGGGACTGGGCACCGAAGACCTGGTGAGTGAAGCTGGGAAAAAGTCCAACCGGAGGAGCCGGTTGGCAAAGAGGTAAATTCTCCCGAGAGGAGTAGGTGAGGACGCGTTCCCCGGAGGAGGAAACATTAGGCGTTGGTTCGACCTAGGGTTCCATTTGGGAGACCCAAAGTCAGAACCAAGACAGCTTAGTGTTGGGAACCGGATGGCTAGAGAGGGGGGGGGGTGAATCTAGTCGGACACAAAACTTTTGAGCTTTTCAAAACTATTCTGCACTTCAGAGTTAGGCAGCGGAAGCAAATGCAGAAACAGAAAACTAAAAACAACAACCCAAAGCAAAGGAAAGCAAACCGACGCTAACACCTCGATATACAAGGGTCGGGGATAACTTGTCCATACTCCTTGGCGTGCCCGTGAGGTGGGCGATCCCTTGATCGTTGGCAGATCAAGCCCCGGTGAACTTCGGATAGTAGCAGCCTCCTTCTCGGTGGAGAAACCTCTCCACAAGTGATCTCAAGAAGATATAAGTTAAGCACAGAGACACTCGAGAAGACAAGCTCACACAGATGTAACAAGATCGCTCAAGCACAAAGCAACAGAGAGCACGAACACAGCCCAGCCAAACTTCCCAAGTTTCTGTCTTGTTCGCTCCCGCTCCTCTGCATCCAGCTTTGTCTCTTAAGCTCCGGCTCAACGTCGCCAGCTCCATCAGCACCACTGACTCACACCCTGACCCACTGACCTCTCTGAGCACTCAGTCCACTGGACACTCCTCCAGCTGAGCCTCCGTCAGTTGCCAGCCGCGCCTTCGTCAGTTGCCAGTTGCGCCAGACGCCGTTGAGACCTGAAAACATAATAGATCCAAACCTGCTCCAAGGAAAGTCTCCCATTGACCCTCCTTGAGTGTTTGAATCACCTGCTATCACCTGCACACTCCAACAGAGGCTTAGCAATGCATATCAAAAAGAAATCAGCAAGTAACAGAGAATCGGCAGTGAAAATAGACTTCTGACAGCATATTTGAATTAAAGTTCTGCTCCTGATCGGTCCCCAGACCGATCAGGGAGGAGCCTGATCGGTCACCAGACCGATCCAGCAGTCTTCTGCACACTCCTGATTGGTCCCCAGACCAATCAGGCTCCTGCCTGATCAGTCACCAGACCAATCAGGCTCCTGCCTGATCGGTCACCAGACCAATCAGGCTTGAGTGAACAGTGATTCTTTAATCAAATCCTAAGTCTTCTGATCGGTCACCGGACCGTTCTGGACCTGATTAGCAAGGGAACTCAACTCACTGTTCGCTCCCTGATCGGTCACCAGACCGATCAGGAGCTGTGCAGTGAGTGAAACACACACTCCCTGATCAGTCACCAGACCGATCAGACATCGCTGGATCGGTCACCAGAACGATCTACGAAGGAGCAGCGTGCCAACTCCCTGATCGGTCACCAGACCGATCCAGGGACGCAGACCTAGCCTTCCAAGCTAGGATTTCATTCACCTTAGCCCTCCAAGCTAAGGATTTTTCAATCTAACTCTCCAAGTTGGGAATTTGTACCTAACCCTCCAAGCTAGGACTTTTCACCTAGCCCTCCAAGCTAGGACTTTTCACCCAACCCCTCTGAGTTAGACCTTCATCCAACCTAGCCCTCCAAGCTAGGCACCTGACCCTCCAAGCCAGGACTTTTCACCTAATTCTCCAAGTTGGGACTTTTCACCTAGCCCTCCAAGTTAGGACTTTTCACCTAGCCCTCCAAGCTAGGACTTTTCACCTAGCCCTCCAAGCTAGGACTTTTCACCCAACTCTTCTGAATTAGGACTTTTCCATACCTAGCCCTCCAAGCTAGGATTTTTCCACACCTAACCCTCCAGGTTAGGATTTTCTCACACCTAACCCTCCAGGTTAGGACTTTTCATACCTAGCCCTCCAAGCTAGGACTTTTTCTCATGCCAGCGTGCGATCTCCCAATCCACCTGGACTTAATCCAAATCCATTCAACTAAACTTAAATCGTTGTCAACACCAAAACAACAATCGGGCCAGACTGCATCAACACTTAGGCTGTAAACAATAGCTAACATACTTGCTTCTTGTGTTTTGGAACTAACCTTGGTTGCAGGGAACGAAGGAACGGAGTCTCTGCAGCTCAGGCACCTCAATGGAGTGAGGCGCCTCACTGGGTTAGGCGCCCGTTTGGATACGGGCGCCCCAGTTCAAGGCAAAAACAAAACCATTGAAACAAACTGCCACGAAGCCTCTGGACCAAGTCAGCTCAGGCGCCTGTGTTAACACAGGCGCCCCCATCAGCTCAAGCGCCTCAGTGAAGGGGATAAGCACTGACTGAGCCTGCGGATTGAAGTTCGCGCAGGAAAGGCCACGTGTCAAGCGCCCCCTTCGATACAGGCGCCCCAGTAACTGCTATATAAGGGAGTTCACCCCCAAGGCTTCAAACACAACTTCTTCCAACAGTTTTCTCCAAGCACTCTGCTCCAAAACGCCCTGTGCTCACGTCTCAAGCACCAACGACGACCCACGGCTCAGATTTCTTTATTTTCCCGTCGTCGGTATAAATTTAGTTAAAGTACTGTACTTAATTCCATATTTCATCCTTGTACTTATTTGTGCGAATTATAGAATTGCCCAAAGTAAACGGTCAAAGACCGTAGGCCTTGGACTAGGAGTCGATCTAGGCTCCAAACCAAGTAAAAGAAACTTATTAGCATTGAGCATTGATTTTGTTTTTCCGCTGCGCAATCGCTCTAACTTTTAATCCGAAATTTTAAGATCGATATTCACCCCCCCTCTATCGATTTTCTCTAATCCAACACAAACCGTCAAAGCTTCGATTCCGAACTGTGATCGGGTCTAAAAAGAAGCATGCCTTTCCATTGTCAAAGGCTTTATGGATGCCCTACTGATGTAATAATATAGTGGTACAGTGCTAAGCTACTTGTGCGCCTGAAGGTTGACTGTCATATGTCACGTGGGCAGGTGACCTCAGGTGCACACAACGTAACAATCCGCTTTAATTTTATTAACTAAATAAATCAAGAAAAAAAAGTTATTTATCTAGAATTAGTAAAGCCAAGTTTGGATATTAGGATTTTTTTAACAAAATTTATGGATCCTAGGGTGGAAGATTTTAAGTGTGGTAATGTTACTTTCTTTTAAACTTAAAACTTTTATTTTATCCTCAAAATGATTTCTCTCCATTAAAATTATGATAATTTAGACTCCAAATTTTATAGAACTATTAAATGTGTTGAAAGACCGAATGTTGACCTAACTAGTATCATAATTTCATTTTAGGCGGGGGCACTGATGCTTATGCTGTAACAGTTTCCAAATTTGGAAGAGGTGACTTTGAATTGAGCATGGAGTCTGGAGAATTCGATCGCAATCCATCAGAAAGCTATTATATTAAACTTGTTTATTCGGAATTCATCGCTATCAGTACTTCTCATTTCTGCACCACCCTTTACAGAGCATGTAGAAAAGACACAGATGATCCAGACAACTTAACACAGCTAAGCCTCCATTCAACTATATACCTATCTACTCTTCATTCACTCTCTCAATCTCAGAAGAATATGCACATTAACTGCACATCTAGCTAGCAAAGTTAAGCAAGAGAATAATCTGAAAGGAAATTATCAAATGGGCTGATGGTGCTAGCAAAGAGACAAAAAAAAAAAAAGGAGCGATCAATGGTGTTGGTTGAGGAATATGTATTATATCCGTGGTATAATCTTTCAGGTGTTTGGCATATGCCATATATTTCTTCATTTCTACTTTCTTTCAATCTTCAGTATAGCTTGCCTTATAAAAGGGCCTTGCAGGTGAGAGGGGTTAAGCAAGGTAGAGGACTGATCAAGAAGGGTATATATATATGCATAATTTACCCAGGATTAACTGAGTGAGTCAGTCTTAGGGCTTCCTCTCCCTTGGCAGGCTACGAGGGATCCAAGTCAGGGATTATCTCTGATAACGAGTGGCCTGCCAAAGGAGAGTTGCCCTGTGACTGCCTGCAGCTTATTATATAATTTACATCAAAAGCTATGGATCCAACCAAATGCAAATATTTTATATATCTCAGGTAATTGTACTGCATTCTTGTGAAAACTTATATCTATATCCATATATATACTAATACCTAGAATTATTGTATTTTTCACTTACACCCCGTCTGAAAAGTTTTTAAGTAATGGAATTAAATTGAATTCCATCAAAAATTAAATTTCAACGGGAATTGAATTCAATTCTCATGTTTAGAATGAGTCGGTTGGAATGAGTCTAAAACTAAATGAATTTGATTGTTTTTACTATTTTACTTTTCATTGATAGGTTAGGAATCAAACATTATATTTATGTAAGATTATTTTAGTATTTTCATTTGTTAAATTCAATTTTCACACCAAATCACACTCATTTAGGTCTAATTTCAATTCCTTAGTTTTGTTAGATTTCAATTCCCATGAGAATTCAATTCCTTCACTTAAGTTGTTTCTAAATCATGAAATTCAATTCAATTCCTTGATAGAATTGAATTTCATAGATTTCCAAATAGAGTGTTAGGGAAGGTTTAGTTATGTGGTGGTTGGCTCAATTGTCTGGAGCTCTCTTGAGGACTTGCTATCTTATGTTCATTGCTTTTTCATGTTTTTTTATCTCTTAATTTTTTTTTGGTCTTCTAATTTCTTGAAAAGAAAGACTTTCCACATGCACTTATTCTATAATAGTGCTGCTACTAATACTAAAGAGTTCAAGTAACTTTGTTAGTTATTATTATCCCTATTAGATAAGTTTATTTATAAATTGTATATGTAAATATAATTTAAACCTTTTAAAATGATCTAACATATATTTATTTAGTTTCGGATCATTAGATATGGGTTCAATGTGTAAAACTCTGTAGTTCAATTTGTTATCATCTATGAGCTAATAACGAATTAGATTCTTATATAAAGGGGATGTTCCCCAAGGGTTTAGGATAATTTTGACAAAGTTCTTAGTTCCCCGTCAACCCTAAGCCCCATAGAAGACCTTCATTCTTCTTTTCACTGTATCTTCTTCCACATAGATCAAACCGGCGATGTTAAACATAAGGATATGACTTTTCAATCAAGTTTCATATCTTTTATTATACTTCTTATGTAATGTCATATTTTTTTTTGATGTAACTAGATCTTGTTTATCTTGTTTAAGTTTATTATTTATCTCTTTAGATTTCTTTATTTGTTCTTAAAAATCATGAGGTTAAGGGAAAACAATTAACTTTATCAATTGGTATCGGAGCCATAAGATCTGTTTCATCTTTTTCATTGGCAATAAAGTTTAAATTTTTCTTCGATTTATTGTTTGTATGTTTGATCAAATTGTGCTAGTACAATATAGATTTTTCTCGACGAAAATCATGTAAGAGAAAATTAGGATAGATTTGTTTTTCAAATTTATGTAAAAAACATGAAGAACGGCGGAAACTCACTGTTTAATCTAATTTTAGGTCAAAATTATGATGGTTCAATTGATTGCTTTGTACGGACAATCAATTGCCGAGCCTAAAATAACAAACAGGAAAGCCTAAAATAACAAACAGAAATGATTGAAATCAATTAATCAATTGATTAAACTATCTTGATCGATTGAAAATTTTTTCCAACCGATTAAATGCTTTAAAATCAAACACAGAAACGAACCGATTAAATGCTTTAAAATCAAACACACAAACGATTAGAATTGATCGATTAATCAATTAAAGCTTTTCTAATCAATTAAAAAATTTTCCAATTGATTAACAGCTTTAAACTCACGACATAAATCTATTAAATTTTTTTTATAATTGATTAAAATCTTTATCAATAGTTTCTTTTAATTTGTAATCAATTAAAAGTTTTATCAATCGATTAAGAGTTTTCTAATCCACTAAGAGTTTTGTAAGATTGAAATATTTCTAATCGATTAAACTTTATTTTTCCTTACATGAAATATTTTCATGCATGAATGAAATTTAATGGGGCACGTACTCGTCGTGTCTTAAATTTAATATTAAATTGACGATACTAATACCAAATTTTTGAAAAGGCTTTTATAGTCTCAAAGTTGGGCATTTATTTTTTTTAGTCTTAAATTTTAAAAGTAATAATTTTAATACCATGCAATGGGAGGTGCCTCAAGTCCCTTTTTTTTAAAAAAAAAATTATAATTGAATACGATAACCCAATTGGGAAAGTGAAACATAGGGGTTTTTGATTTTTAATTTTTTTAAACTTGAACACTATAATCCAATTGGCAAGGCGAACCCTAGGAGGTTTCAATTTTTTATTTTTTTTAGCTTGAACACTATAACACAATTGGGAAGGTGAACACGTGGGATTTTCATTTTTAATTTTTTTTAACTTGAACACTATATCCTAATTGGGAAGGTAAACCCTATACTAAAATAAAAATAAAGTGTTAACTTTGAGACTAAAAAAGACTTTTCGAATGTTTGGTGTCAGAATCACCCATTTAGTATCAAGTTTGGTACCCAAAATATATTTTTCTTGAAATTTAATAGTATTAAATCTATGCATGAAAAATGTTATTATAAGGTATTAAATAATGTTGCAGGCATGGAATCGATTAATGTGAAGGTTCAAGAATGGAATTAATTGGTTCCATGGATAAAGAGCTAGCCCTTATGATGTTGTTAGATTAAAGTTTGAAATCAAAATCTAGTAAAGTTAGTATGTTTATTCTCTCGAAACACTAGCTATGACATCTGAGTTAATAGCTCCTGTGATTTACCTCCTCCTTATTAGCCTTGGGACGGATTGACGGGGGCGCTGGAGTGAGTGAATCACCTTTTACCACCAAGAATGGTATTAATTGAAATATAATTGATTCAATTATAAAACTTAAATGAAGCTTTAGCTCCTTAAGAATGGGTTGTATATATAATCATGTAATCATATATAGTAAACTTTTAAATTGATTGTGATAATTGATTGGGTAAAATCAATCAATTACTATATGATATTTGATCCTGTCGCGAGGCAATGTGGACTCCCGCAGGTGAGATGGTCGCTTGAAGCTCACGAGTTGCTGACGCGGGCTTCGGCGTTCGCTCCTGGCCTGCAAGACAAAGACCGTTAGAACCCGTCAGAAAAAGTCCCCGGCAAGACACTCCGACGGTCAAGTCAGCCCTCAAGAGTGGAAAGCAAAAGACAATGCAACAATAGCGAAATTACTATTGCGCGTACCTGGGGTGTGTGGAGTGAAGATGCTTATATAGCCGGGGAAACTGACAGTTACTGCCCAACCTGCCACCTTTTGTCTCGTAGCGAGGACAGGACAAGGCATACCCAGAGGTGGCAGGGTAAGGTGTCACACACCGGAATAAGGGAAAGGGCACTGTCAACTATATGGTTAGCATCGTTGGGCATCGCTCGGCCTGACGCAGAGGTATGTGGTCGGGGTACGGAGGCTCAGGATGTGGCAGGAAGATCATGGCGTCAGCGAGATACTCGCGATTAGTGCCGGAATGATGCCCTACCTGTGCCGATCCTGTACTCCTTCTGCTAGTCCTGTGTCAGGGAGTGGTTGTTTTGGTGAGTCACGATGAATGCCGACTGGGGGCACAGAATGCGGAGGCCGACTAAGGGCCAAGAGTAGCGGCGCTGACTGAGGGCACAAGACGAGGAGGCCGACTGAGGGCCTAGAGTATTGGTGCCGACCGAGGGCACAGAATGAGGAGGCCGACTAAGGGCCTAGAGTATCGGTGCTGACTGAGGGCACAAGATGAGAAGGTCGACTGAGGGCCTAGGGTGATAGCACGATTCAGTGACATATTAAGCAAAGCCCCCTCTGGTTTGGGCTTACCCCAGGAGCGTGGGCCGCCACGCGTCGGCTGGGAGCCAAGCCGAGAGGGGAGCGGGAACAGGCCTGTGCTGGTCTGGATGCTCGGTCAGGACGATTTTGAGGAACGTGGGTCGCCACGCGCCCGATCAGGGACACTGAGCCGAGTGGTGTGTGAGCGTATAGCTGCATATGTCTTCAAGATGCTTTGAGTTTGAGATTCCCCCGACTCGGGACACCTGAGAGTCAACGGTGTTGGGAGTCGAGTTTCTTTGGACTCTGGCCTCCCGACCCAGGCCTTCATGGACTCGGTGGCCTCTTGGGGGGCTTCCGGCCCCCTTAGTTTCAGTGACGGTCTCTTCCCAGGGCCCATCCCCTCTCATTCTCGAGGGAACCAGGTCGAACGGTCCGTCTAGGCCTTATACCCTGCGGGCTCCCGAAGCCCACAAATCTGTCTCCTACTGACGAAGCGTCAGACTACCGGGCCAGGCTACACGTAAGCTAGCCCGGGATCAATATTAATCGATTAGTAAGTCTAATTTGTAGTTATTAAGACTTATTAAGAAATTATATGTTTGGTTAAAGTTTCTAGTATTTTCTTAGGCCTATTTCTATAATGTGTTACTAAATTGAACTATTATGTTTGCCTAAAGAAAGACATTTTAAGTAGGTTTAGTGTATTTTATGTTGGTAGACGTATATTTATGCTAAGAATAATCAACTCAAAGGAAGGTTGTTTTTATGCCAGATATATACTCAAGGTAGTTTACAACTATGAAATAAAATTTTATTTTGTTCAAATCAACAAAATATGTCAGCCCAAAGAAAGATATATTATATGGCTGATTAAGATTGTTGCGGGCTATGGATCAAAATATAACTCATATAAAGTATTATATCATGCGCATAATGGGTTGACCCAAGCGAAGACACATTGTGTGATCAATTAAAGTTTGAGTTATATCAGAGAGTACCACTAACAAATTATATTTTAGTTGATAGATTAAAATACAATATTGTATTTGGTATCTTATAAGGAGCTCATTCATATGCATTTATATTATATTTTATTTATATAATCTTGTGTTTTATTACTTGCACTTATACATATTCTTAGTTTTAGTTAAATCATGAGCTTAAATAAATTTCTCTCTTTAATTTTAATGCAATCTGTTACTACTAGTATTAATAACATTCTAATATTAACTGGTTCGAATTTTGCTGAATAGAAAGAATATGTGATTGTAGTCTTAGGGTGCATGGGCTTATACTATAAATTAAGGAACAATCACCCCACACTTAACCAGTATAGAGTAGAGGGCTAAATTTGAGCTGTGAGAGAAATCAAATGGCATGAGTTTGAGTATCATAAAGCTTTCCATACTGGCACAAATAAAGGGTTCAATAACGGTGGAAGAAGATATTAGGAGTTTTCTGGACCAACTGGTAGAATGATTCACCTCAAATTAAAAGGTTGAGACTTCCACATTTCTTACAAAGTTGGTAGCCATGTGGTACAATGGTAAAGAAAACAAAAAGGAGAATATTATGGAGATATCTAATATAGCGACAAGTTTGAAAATACTAAAACTCGATATGCTTGAGATTTTGTGCACATTTCATCTTAATATCTCTTATTGCACGGTTCACTCCTTTTAAGATATCCCATAATACTTAAAAGGAAAAGTAGGCATTGAATGAGCTCATTACTCAATGTGTGTAAGAGAAGAGGAGACTAAAGATTGAGATATCTAATAGTGCTTACTTAGCATCTGGTTTTCAAAGTGCAATCAAGAAGTGAAAGAAGATCAATAACAAAGGAAAAAAGAAAACAAACTATAGATTTTAGAAGCAATGACCATAAGGAGAACAAGAAGCAGGTTAAGGAATCCATTTATTTCTTTTGCAAGAAGAAAGATCATATGAAGAAAGATTGTCTCAAGTATGCTAATCGGCATGTAAAGAAGGACAAATTTCTCAATTTTGTTAGTTCAGAAGATAATTTAGCTATGTATCTACTGTCACTTAGTGGATAGATATTGACGCTATTACTAATATAAGTGTCACTATGCAGGGTTGTCTCTAGAGCCGACTCTCGCTTGATGGTGAAAAATACATCTATACGGGGAATGAAAAGAATGTTGTAGTCGAATCTATTGGTGTTTTTAGGATTTATTTAGGAACTGATGTCTATTTGAATTTAGAAAATACTTTTATTGTACTGTCTTTCAGACGGAACTTAATTTCAATTTCTTCTTTAGACAAATCAAGTTATTCTTGTTTATTTAGAAATGGAATATTTATTCTGCATTTGGTTTGAGTCATTTTCCTTTTCATTTTCTAGAAAATTATATTTTCTCATTTCTTGGAAAATATCATTTAGATGTTCTTTAGTTTTTCAAAAAATAATATCTCTTTTTCTAGAAAATAGAGGTGGAAAATATAAACCAAACAACGTTTTCCAAAAAAACATATTTTCTTAGAAAATGAAAACGGACAAACCAAACACAGTCTTCATATTTTATTTAATTCAGTTTTAATTGACAATGGTATCATAGTAGATAAGTTTATAAATTGAACACCTTTATTCCTACAGTTAATAACTAATAAGCATAGTATAAGTACGAAACGTAAATTGACTGATGAGAAATCTTTCATATTGTGGCATAGGCATAGGATATATCCAAACAATGTCTAGAAAAATTAATGTTATATGGAATTCTCGATTCTCTTGACATGTCATACTTTGATATCTGCATAGAGTGTAATATAAGGGAATATAACTAACAAAAAGATTAAGGAGCTAGCCGTTGTAGTGACGTTTTGGAGCTAATACACATGGACATTTGTAGATCATTTCTTAAGGCATCTTAGAATGGACACACATATTTTATTAATTTCATAGATGACTATTCCAAATTTGGCTATCTGTACCTTATTGATGAGAAGTCACAATTTTTAGATATGTTCAAAATTTTCAAACATGAAGTTGAAGTTTAGTTAGATAAGAAAATTAAAGTCATCCAATCCGACCGTAGAAGAGAATATTACGGTTGATATGATAGATCGGGTGAATAGCGTCTACGACCTTTTGCGTATTAGATCGTTGTTGTCTTGCTAGAGGGGGTGAATAGCTCTTTCTTCGATTTTCCTTCCTACAACCGTTAGTGCACAAGCGGAATAAACTAAAACTAAACTAAACAAGGAATAACTCACCAATATACGTGGTTCGGAGATAAAACTCCTACTCCACGGCTGCCCGTAAGGTGGGAACGATCCCTAATCCGTCGGTGGATGATTTCCCGGAGCACCTCCGGCTAGATCTCGTAGCTCCTTGTGGGTGGAGAAACCTCACCATAATATTTGGACACTACCTGAGCACAACAGGCTACTAACTCACTATATCCAATCAAGTTTAGCCAAAGAACAGTAGCCTTAAACGAGCTCCTTTAAATAGAGCTTGAGTACTAAATGGCCGCTACCAGTCGACTGCCCCTGGGGCAGTCAACTGGTCCTACTCAGATTCGACCGTTACAGCCAACGTTCGAATCACCAGCCATTACCAGTTGACTGCTCCTGGGGCAGTCGACTGGTCCCCTTCTAAGCCTAGAGTTTCCCTTCCCGAGTACATTTCTCTCCGCACTAGAACGCTCCCGACTTAATCCCTAAGTACAACCACTCACACTCGAACCCTCACGACCTGGTCGACTCTTCACCAGCAGCCTCGACTATTGCCTCCACGCCCTCTTCATCTTTGGCCCTCGTCCCTCAGATGCGCACACAAGTCTCCAGCTTGCCTCCATGTCATTTTTCATGTACGCCTCGAAGTCCGCGTCCCTCAGTTCATCGTCCCTACTATCCATGATCCCTCAGGTGCACACATAAGCCTCCATCTTGCCTCTATGCCACCCTTCACCTGAAGACATCAATCAAGTCTATGTGTACCTGCAAACCTGCACACTCACATACACATATCAGTCCAACAACAAACCCTAACTTAATTATATTGACTATACACATCAAAATCATGATCCTCTAGATCATACTTGGGCCGATTGCCCCAACAATCTCCCCCTTTTTGATGTGTGACAATATGTTTAAGTTAGGTAAACAAAAGCAACAATAGCAATAACAATTAAAAATTAAAGCATAACAAACAAGAGACAACCTCCCCCTTAACCTATGCTTTCTCCTAATTTTCAATTCTCACTTTCAACACCAAGTTAAGTTATACCCAACTTAACACCACAAACTTTCTCATGTCAAGTTAAACCTAACTTAACAACCCAAGTTCTCCCCCTTTGACACCATCAAAAGATTGCCCTAAGCAATCCTACCCCTAGTGCCAAAAAGAACTCAACATATTTCTGAAAAATCCCTTCAGAAATCACCATACAGATTTGCCAATCGACTGCCCCTGAGGCAGTCGACTGGCCTCTGATTTCCCTCTATTTCCGCAATCCACAGAGACATCAGTCGACTGCCCTGGGGGCAGTCGACTGATACAACCAACTTATGAAATTCTAGCCGAATTTCAGAAACGTCTAGAAAATTCTAGAAAATCCGAAAAAATATAAAAGTTTGCAAGCACATTTGTTAGGATATACTCTACCCTAGAAAAATATAGTTTCATGAAAATATCAAATGTGCTTGACTTTTGGTACAAACTCTAATTTCCTCAAAAATAGTCATTTTGTATCAACTTTCAAACCTATCTATGAATCCTTGTATTTGCTAACTCTAACCATTACCATTTTACACATGAAATTACCTTCAATTCTCCCCTTTTTCTTATGTAGTCTTAATATGATAAAAACCTCCCCCTCTTTTATCCTTAACCCTAGACATACATACATGAAACTCCCATATGCTTTCATTTAGCAAGAACTTATCATTCAATATCAACCAATGAATTTTAAGCAATATAAACAATATTAAGCCATGACATAAGATTTCACAAAATATCATGAAAGCATAAGCAAATGTATTATACATGACTTGAAAATAAACATGAAAGTGGCACAAGGGCTAAAGCCCTAAAGTAACGAAATATTACAATCCCAAAATGAAAAAGTGTTTGAGAGATAAAAATAACATCTAAGCAGCACGCTCTCAACACTTAAGCATCAAATGAACTCTACTGCATGTTATCATCCGGAGGAGGAGGAGGAGGGGCCTGATATGTGAGATGCAGCTGCCGTATCATATCGTACATCTCATCCTGCTGGCGCTGGAACCCTTGACAGAACTGTGTGAGACCATGGACATTCTCCTGAATGGCAGTCTGTGTCTGCCGGAAGCCCATCTGCTCCTACTGAAAGTCGTGGAAGTTGTCCCGAAGGTCGTGAACCTCAGACCGGAGCTAGGAGAACTCCTCTCATGTAACTCCACCAGCAGGCTCCTCATCAGAGCTAGAGGACTCAGGACACTGCCTCCAAACTATCTCCCCCTGTCTACACTCGATCCCTGCCAAGGATAACTAGCGTGTGCTAATCTGAGCATAGTCCTTTGACAGGTGGCGTACCTGACCGCTAGTCGTGGCTATACCCCTAGACTCGAAGAACTCGGTCAGGACATGACAAAAAGGCATGTAGATCTTCCCATTCACACTATGGAAAAAATGACAGATAGATGTAAAAACATGCAGAGAGATATCTATGTCTAACCTCCTCTCTAAAGCGTACATCATTACCAAGTGCGGTAGTCGAATCCTCGACCACCCCTTGGTAACAATGGGTAATATGCATTCTAAGACAATTTTATACAGAACATGACTAAATGGACTCATGTTCTTAGCGTCAAAAATACGCTCTGAAATGCATCGATGTCTAGCAAAGTAATGCATGTGAATCTGATCAATCGTGACATCAGGAAAAGAAAGGGGCTCAACAACTTTTGGGAAATATGTGACTACATTGTTAGACGCCCTACACCCCAAAAATATACCTAAAACAGTGGATGAGAAGGGGATGGGGACTCCTGCTACCATGGACTCATAAAGGGCATTATCAGGATCGATGCATGTGAGGTTGCGTAGAATTCTTTACATAGGTTTAGATTAATGTCATGCCGACAATACACTAACTGCTCTATCCCAAAATGAGAAACCATCTTAGCAATTTGAGGGATTTTCTCTTAAAAATATGCCCTATTAAGGTATCGACAATGCATCAACACGAACTCATTCTCGGTGAATCTTTGTTGACACTCCTCGCATCGGAACCGAGGTGCATTCGGGTCTACCCAACCTTGTTGTGACGACCTATCACCCCTTTGCCTTTTAGAAGCCAACCTAACATGTGACACACAAATGCATGCACTCATACCATCCCACAACAAGATAGAACAAGAAAAACCAAGTAAAATAGATCAAATTAGCTCCAAATCATGATTTAAATGGGAAAAATTAAACTGTACAAAGTGTTACCTTTTTCCCAATCGCTTCAACATGAAAATGAGTGAAGATCGGCTTGAAAGAAGAGGCTCTACAGACCCTAGAGTCGGATCCGAGGTGGGAGGAGGCTAGAGAAGCGTTTCTAGGGCTTGGGAGTACCATAGATCGCAAGGAGAGGTTGGGAGGAGACGAAGACTCGCAAGGGTGGCACGCAAAACCCTAGGTTTTGGCCACCCCGCGCGGTCTGTTTCTTATTAAAATTCGAGGATCAGTCGACTGCCCCAGGAGCAGTCGACTAACAAAACAAACAGAAGGTTTCCTAGGTGAGATCAGTCGACTGCCCCGTGGGCAGTCGACTGATAAAACGAACAGAATGCTCCCAATTTCGAATTCACCTGGACCAGTCGACTGGTTCTGAACCAGTCAACTGGTACCTGAATTTCAGTTTTTCAGCCTAATTTCAGAAATGTCTAATTAATTTCACAAATCTTCAAAAAATTTGAAATTTCGTGGAGAGATTTGTGGAACCTATGTTTACTTGGAAAAAATAAGTTTTCACACATATCTACTCCGGATCTCAAGATTAACATGAAATTCAAAACTATCTAAATTGTGTCGTTGAAACTTATCCAAAAGTCCTAATTTTGGCCTCTCCATGACGTATCTTCCAATGCCTAACCATAATACATTTCTAGCACCAAGTTATATGGCATTTACACATTAAAAACTAATTTTCTCCCAATATGATCCTATTTCCATCTTTTCCTCCCTAAATCTCCTTTTAATGTGTCAATTCTCTAGGACCTTAGTCTTCCAAACCCTTTGGCACATTTCATAGTTCATCTAACCTCCTAGGAGAAATCCTCCTGAGATCCATTGACCATGGATCCCATTTTGGCTCCTAGAGCTCTCCCTTGAGCTCCTAGCCCTAGTTACCTCCTTAGGTAACTCATTCACAAATGCAAGATCACACCGGTGCTCTTCCGGTGCTTCTTGACCTTCAACTATCACTCTTTTGACCTTATATATCTTTTTCTTGGCCAATTCTTCCTTTTTCCCTTTAAATAACTTTTCCTTGCCATTTTTGGTCTTTCCTCTCTCATAATCATAAGGCATCCTTAAATATGATTTCATACTAACATTTGACCTCCTAGGGTGATATCCTAGACCCGGCCTATCATTTCTAATATGTTGATCCTTTGGTATCACACTCAATCCCTTGGACCCTCTAATGAGTCTATCTAGGTTCTTTTCCAATTTATCAAGTTTTGTTCTTAAAATTTGATTTTCCTTTTCTAAATTCCTAACCTTAGTATCACTATGTCCATTTTGATCATTCCTAGATCTACCCATTTTTCTAGGCACGTGTCTTCCTTTCTTAGGGTTGATGCCTTGATCCTTAGGTCTAGAAACCCTAGATTTATCATGAAACATGGATTCCTTGATATTTTGGCACGCAATAGTATTTCTATTTCTATGATGATATTTAAAGCCAAAAGTACTCATAGGCAAACAATTGTTACTATTTTTAGCATTTATAAAAGCATTTGGAGCATAAGTAAGGTTAGGGATTATCTCCCTTACCCTTGTAGCTCCCCCTTGACGTGAGCTCCTTTTCTTTTCAACTTTTTCCCATCTTCTTAAATGCTCCATCTTCTTGAGTTCTCCTTTTCTTGGACATTAAGTGTGATAATGTCCTAGCTCCCCGCAGGTATAGCACCTAATGTGCTTTTTTTCCTTCTTTTCCCTATAACCCACATTAGATTCTAAATGAATGATCTTGGGTTTAGGAATTACCTCCTTTTTACCTAGTAGGCACTTATCTTTGTAGTGACCATTCTTGTTGCATTCAAAGCATATGATGTGCTATTTTGATTTGGCTTTGGCGGAGGTTGGAGCTTTTTCTTGCTCTGGTATTGATGAGGGTTTCTCCTCCCCCTCAATCCTTGAAGTTGACACCTCTTCTTCTTCTCTTGATGAAGTTGATGATCTCTCACTTTCTTCTTTCACTTCACTTGATGAGATGATCAATTCTTCTTCTTCTTTGCCTTCTTGGACCACTTGATTTGTCTCCTTGGGTTCTTCCACTAATTGAGTTTGTGTATGATTTTCATGGAATTTTCTTATCTTGTTTCATAGCTCATATGCATTTTCGTATTTACCTACATCACTTAACACATTTTTAGGCAAAATATCAATTAATATACTAATTACCTTCTCATTTGCCCTATAATGAGCTTGTTGCTCCTTAGTCCAATATCTCGGTCGGAGCTTCTTTCCGTGCTTGTCTCTTGGAATTTCAAAGGGCTCTTCTAGCACCATTATGCATTCCCACTCCATTCCAAGCCAAGTCCTCATCCTTGTTTTCCAATAATTAAAGTCTTCATGATCGTAGGATGGTGGTGTGTTGATATCATCCCCCAACTTGTCTTCCATCATTTTTCCCTCTAGCTTGTGCTCCTTTGGCGGTTATTCCAACAAGAGTGATCCTTCGATCTGATACCACTTGTTAGATCGTTATTGTCTTGCTAGAGGGGGGTGAATAACACTTTCTTCGATTTTCCTTCCTACAACCGTTAGTGCGCAAGCGGAATAAATTAAAACTAAACTAAACAAAGAAGAACTCACCAATATACATAGTTCGGAGATAAAACTCCTACTCTACGGCTGCCCGTAAGGTGGGCGATCCCTAATCCATCAGTGGATGATTCCCCGGAGCACCTCCGGCTAGATCTCGTAGCTCCTTGTGGGCGGAGAAACCTCACCACAATCTTTGGACACTACCTGAGCACAACAAGCTACTAACTCACTCTATCCAAGCAAGTTTCGCCAAAGAACAGTAGCCTTAAACGATCTCCTTTAAATAGAGCTCGAGTACT
The DNA here is from genome assembly GCA_024364735.1 of Boesenbergia rotunda. Classification (NCBI taxonomy): domain Eukaryota; kingdom Viridiplantae; phylum Streptophyta; class Magnoliopsida; order Zingiberales; family Zingiberaceae; genus Boesenbergia; species Boesenbergia rotunda. The sequence goes on along the minus strand of JAGFNQ010003001.1, from coordinate 23,198 downwards.
AAATGGCCGCTACCAGTTGACTGCCCCAGGGGCAGTCGACTGGTCCCACTCAGATTCGACCATTACAGCCAACGTTCGAATCACCAGCCATTACCAGTCGACTGCTCCTGGGGCAGTCGACTGGTCCCCTTCTAAGCCTAGGGTTTCCCTTCCCGAGGACATTTCTCTCCGCACTCGAACCCTCCCGGCTTAGTCCCTGAGTACAACCACTAACACTTGGACCCTCATGACCTGGTCGACTCTTCACCAGCAGCCTCGACTATTGCCTTCACGCCCTCTTCATCTTTGGCCCTGGCCCTCAGATGCGCACACAAGCCTCCAGCTTGCCTCCATGTCATCCTTCATGTACGCCTCGAAGTTCGTGTCCCTCGGCTCATCGTCCCTGCTATCCATTGTCCCTCAGGTGTGCACACAAGCCTCCAGCTTACCTTAATGCCACCCTTCACTTGAAGACATCAACCAAGTCTATGTGTACCTGCAAACCTGCACACTCACATACACATATTAGTCCAACAACAAACCCTAACTTAATCATATTGACCACACACATCAAAACCATGATCCTCCAGATCATACTTGGGTCGATTGCCCCAACATTGCGAACTACTTTACTTAGTGTGAGATCGTGCCTTAGTATACCATGCTTGATATTCCCAATAAGAATGGTATAACTAAGCATCACAATCGAACCCTAAAAGACATAGTGAGAAGTATGATGATCTTCACTTCTCTACCGAAGGCTTTGTGGGATGAGGCACTCAAGACTGTAGTTTACTTACTCAATAGAGTACCTAGTAAGACAATAACTAAAATCTCATTCGAGATGTGGACGGGTAGGAAGCCTAGTATTAGGCATATACATGTTTGGGATTGTCCAACTGACGCTAGGCCTTACAAGCCTAACGAAAGAAAACTGGACTCATGAACAATTAACTGTAATTTTGTAGATTACTATGAGAAATCAATGGGATATAAAATCTATGATCCCTCTAATAGATCCTTCTTTGAAACGGGAAACACCAAATTTATTAAGAATAGTGGGAGTGATAAAATCAAGAAAGTATCTTTTAAGAAAAGCATTGGCGATCCTCTTGTGGTCACTACCAGTGTGATCAGTAGTGGTATGGTTACCATACCATATATTATAGATATTGCACATTCAATTGGAGGAGTCTACCACTGAGAATGAGGTATTGTCTCATATTGATAAGCAAGTGTAGGATCGATGCACGTGAGAGGGGGGGGTGAATCACGTGACTTTTAAAAAATTAAATCAGAGTGCTTTAAAAAGCGTGCACAGCGGAAATGAAAGAGACGAAAAACGAACACACAAACACGAACGATTTTTACTTCGTTCGGAGCCTTCGGCGACTCCTACTCGAAGGCCCAGGTCCCTCGGACCTTTCCGTTGGGCAATCCACTAAAACTCTCTATCGGTCAACCCCGATAGAGTAGGCGAGTACAAATGAATTGAAAGTGTGACAACCCCACACTTTCAAGTAATTAAGTGCAATAAAATATTAAAAGAAATTCTTCTTTTTACCGACGTCCGGAGTAGGTCGACTCTTTCGGGGCAGCAGGACGTCGTCGGCTCGAAGTGAAGCGTTTCCGGAGCAAGGCGCGAGCGTAGAAGAACTTGGAGACTTTGGAAGAATTGTTGTTTTTTGAAGAGGGTCGAGGCCCTCTTTATATAGGGCAGGGGGCGCCCGACATGCTCGGGGCGCCCCCCACGTGGCTGTAGATCCGGCGATGCTCCGGTCAGAGCTAATCTCGTCTACTTCGGGATTGCTTTTGACTGGGGCGCCCGACGCGCGCGGGGCGCCCGTTTGACCGGTCAAAATCCCATCTTCTGGCTTCGCGAGGGCGAGCTTCGGCAGCTGGCAGTGAGGTGGCACAGGGGGCGCCCGATTCAAGCGGGGCGCCCCGAATAGCGCTGCTGTCGGGGCGTTTACCTCTCCGCGGACTTGGGTTGACTCTGGGGCGCCCGACACACCCGGGGTGCCCTGCTCAGCTACGGCCTCACTCCTTTGAGGCTCTCTGAGCTGCAGAAACACAGTCCTTCGGTCCTGCATCCAGGGTTAGTCCAAAACAAGGCTAGTACTAAAATAAGATACAATTCTAAGTTAATTAGATCCTGTCTCCCAGACCAGGATCTAACCAGGACTTAACTTAGATCACCTAAATGGGTCTAAGTTGGACCGCGCCTAAAGTCCAAGATTGGACTCGTCCTCACTGGGTCGCTCCTCCAGTGACTTACCTTACTTACCCATTGTGCAGCTCTACTTGACTTCTTGACCCTACCAGGACTTCCTGCCAAGGCTCAACCACCTTGGTCTTCCTGCCAAGTCTCAACCAACTTGGTCTTCAGCCAGTTGTCAGGTCCCGCGGACCCAACTGGACTTCCCGCCAGGACTCAACCATCCTGGACTTCAGCCTGGTGTCTGGTCCTAAGTCTTTCAACCCTGCACACTTAGTAAATAGGTTAAACACACACAACCCTAACTTTAACCACTTTGTCATACATCAAAACCCGAGTTTGACCGTTAGTGCAAACTGCACCAACAATCTCCCCCTTTTTGATGTAATGACAACCTAGGTTAAAGTTAGAGAAAAAACTAGCAGATACATGCAAGTAAATAAAAAATAAGCATGAAAGTACATGGTGCAAAATTAAGTAGCAAATAGAATTTTCTAAGCTTTAACCCTACTCTCCCCCTTTGTCATTCATCAAAAAAACATACGTATATTAAGTTACGGAGAGTAGGATCCAAAGCTAAGTGATAGGGAAAACTAGACTTAGGCAAAATAGATTAAGTAAGATAAATAGCCTAAGTGAAAAAAGGAACTCCCCCTAACTCAATTAACTTAGCTTTCAAAACTAACAAATAGTTTTCAACAACATTATGTTTCAAATGAATTAGAAATATTTTCAAAGTTAAGCTTGACAATCTTTTAAAAAGAAAATAAAAATTTCCCAAATAATACATATTTTTCAAAGCCAAAAGAAACTTTGCTACTGAGCTTTAACTTAGAAGAAGGAAGATATTCTAAGAATAAGCTTTAAAAGTTTCAAGACCATTATTCAATTTTTAAAACTAATTTTTCAAGAATATGCCTTAGATTCTTTTGAAAATAGTTATACTTTAAAAGTAATATCATAGACTTAATCAAACTATTCTTAAAATTAATTTTCCAAGTTAGTTTGAACTCCCCCTTAATTTGACAAGCTCTTAGAATTCCTTGTCAATTTCAAGGTAAACATTCTATTATGTCCTAGGGATATCCAAACTACAAATAAAAATATTTCAAAAGAATCATTTTTGGAAGTAAATCAATCAAAATATTTTGATACTTTCTAGTATAAGAACAAGCTAATAGTGGATTTTCACAAAACATAAGTGTTTTTATTTTAAAGTTAATTTGAAAATAGTTTATCAAGGAAAATTAGTAAAATTTGAGAAAGGAGATTTGCAAGACCCAAAAATACGGATTTTTCAATGCTAAATAGGAATTGCAAGGAACTATTTATAAGCATAATCCTAATATTTTTCAAACAAAACAGTAAAAATAAGACATGTATGGCATCTCTTAAAATAGGTTTAGATATAGGGCATTTTTATTTTTAATCACATATTTTAATAAAATAGTTTAAAAGTATTTGAAGAGAGATTTTCAAGAGGATTGTTTAATATTTTGAAACAAAAAAAATAGTAATAAAGTTATTATTATTATTTTTAAATGATAATAAGAATATCTTTGAAAGCAAACAAAAATTGAAAATAAGTTTTGAAAAGAATATAATTGAAAGAATAAAAAAAGACTTTAAAAAATAGTATTTTTAAACCAGTTATTTTCAAATATGTTATAAGGGATTTGCCAAAAAGATGTATAGAAATATATTCCCTCCCCCTCAACTCGATATTCTCCATAAGTCCTTAGGGGTAAGTTCGTAAAAGAACAAGCAGAAAGAGAAAAGGAAACAAAAGAGTTTTTTTTTTTTGTTAAGTTGGTTTAATTAAGGATTAGGTGTAGGCTTAATTAAGCCTTTAGTGTGGGTTTGCTTTTAGGTTTGGTTTAATTAGGTTTGTATTCATTAGATTTAAGTTTGGTTTAATTAAAGTTTAATTAGGTTAATTATATTTAAGTTTGGTTTAATTAAAGTTTTTAGTTAGGTTGGTTAAGGTTGGTTGGGTTGATAAATTTTAATTAAACTTAAGGTTAAGGTTTAATTAATTAAGAAATAAGATTAAGGTTAAAATTATTAAGAATTTCAATTAAGATTAAGGTAAAATTTTAATTACAAGCTTTAGTTATTTGGGGATTAAAGTTAGAGGTATTTAAATGAAGTTTTAATAAAGGGTTGAAGTTCAATTAGGTAAAATTTTAGGGGTTAAAATTTAATTTGGTCGAATTTTAAATAAATTAAAGTTAGTTAAGATTTAATTAAAGAATCAAGGTTAATTCATTGGAGTCTGAATAAAGATTGAAATTCTAATTAATTAAGGATTAAAGTTGATTAAGGATTAAAGTTTATTAAGGATTCAAGTTTAATTAATTAAGGATTAAAATTTGATTATGTAAAGAGTTAGATTTTTAATTATATAAAATTTAATTAACGTTAAATTTTAATTTAATTAAAGTTAATTTAAGTAAAGTTTGATTATGCAAATTTTAGTTAAAGTTAAAGTAGAATTTAATTAAGGTTAATTTTTAATTTATGTTGAAATTTAATTAGATGAATTTTTAATTAAGGATTTAATTAGGTGAAAAATTAAGATTTAGATTAAGTTAAAATATGATTTAATTAAGAATTTTAAAGTTTAATTTTAACATTTAAATAAGATTCAAACGATTAAAATTTTAATTAATATTTAATTTGGTGAAAAGAAAGTAAAATTTTATCGGTTAAAATTTAATTAAGTAACGGTTAGGTTAAAATACCCAAGTTTCAAATTTTATTGTCTCTAATCATCTCACTCAGTCTAATATTGTCAATCAAAGGGATCCTATCGTTTGTGTGAGATGAGCTTGAATTTGATTTTTAATTTTAATTTTTTTTTTAATTTGAATTTGAATTTTAAATTTTGAATTTGAATTTGAATTTTAATTTTAATTTTAATTTTAATTTTAATTTGAATTCTAATTTTAATTTTAATTTTAATTTTTGAATTTGAATTTGAATTTGAATTTGAATTTGAATTTTAATTTTAATTTGAATTTTAATTTTAATTTTAATTTTTGAATTTGAATTTGAATTTTAATTTTTGAATTTGAATTTGAATTTTAATTTTTGAATTTGAATTTTAATTTTAATTTGAATTTGAATTTTAATTTTAATTTGAATTTTAATTTGAATTTGAATTTTAATTTTTGAATTTTAATTTGAATTTTAATTTGAATTTTAATTTTAATTTTAATTTGAATTTTAATTTGAATTTGAATTTTAATTTTTGAATTTTAATTTGAATTTTAATTTGAATTTGAATTTTAATTTTAATTTGAATTTTAATTTGAATTTGAATTATCAATCAATAATTTAAATTTGGTTATCCTTATTCATCTCACTCGGTCTAAGTTATCAATCAAGGGAGTCCTATGATTTTGTGAGATGATTTTGAGTTTGATTAGAAAAGTTAACTTGACCTTGTGTTAGATCCAAGTTTAACAAGTAGTAATTTAAAAGTACACTTCAATAATTGGCTTCCAGGCCATGGCGAGGCACAGTGGCCTTCTTTGGCCGAAGCCTTATTGGAGCAACAACCATTTTCTAGGCAAAGCCGCTTAAAGAAGTTGAACTTTTAACTTACTCATTGAAAACCTTGGTACTAAATAGTACAAGATTCAAATTAACTTTGAAGCTAATCCTAAGTGCCCACCTGGGCAAAGGCTGATTTTGAGGTGCCAACTAGTTTGGTGCCTCCCCTTGGATTATAGGTTGAGTGCTTTGGGTTGTTAAAGTGGACTCTTAAATTTTCTTTGAATTTTGAATTAGTTAAATTTTTTAATTTGTCTTTATTAGGAATTTTTGTAATGCTTAAATTATTGTTGGGTTTTAATTTCGAATTACTCAAGTTTGTAATTTTCAGTTTTGAAGAATTATTAATTAACTTGGGTTTATTTTCAAGTTTAATGGTTTTTGAATTTTCGATTACAATTGAACTATTAACTGAGTTAAAAACTTTATTTAGATAAACATTGATTTTATCGAGGGTTAGATTTTCACAATCTGAATTAACTTGGTCAATGTTTTGTTTAACCAAGTCAGAGTTGAGTTTGTTCTGGTCTGAAAAGTCTAAAATATTGCAGGAAGTTTTTAACAAAATGTGCATTTCGGGAGGATTTATAGAGATATCTAATTTATTACAAGAACCTTCTACACAGTCAGATATTTCAGAGATTTGCTCAGAATCATGCAAGACATTTGTATTAATAATACTAGGGGTATTCTTGTAATTTACCTCAATCGCATCCCCTAATTTAGTAGGCTTTACCGTTGGTTCAGGCTCGACCTTAGTTGCAAATTGGACTTGATCTTCCATCTTTAAATTTGGTTCTGCGATTGATTTAGTAGACTCATCTTCAGCTTTAAGCTTAGGCTCATCCAGCTCCTTCAAATTCTCGTGCAATTCATTCAGCCGAGTCCATAGGTCATATGCGTTGTTATACTTTTCCAGTCTGCAGGAAATTTTGTTAGGCAAAACTGCACAAATTAATTTATTTACCTGCTTGTTCAGTTCATCATTTTGAGATTGGTATCTCAGGGCTAACACGTAGTCGAAGTCTTGACTGCCCAAGAAGATCTCCATTGATCGCCTCCAATAGTCGAAATCTTCTGGATAGTAGTGTGGGGGCTCGTTGACATTTCGCCCTTGCATCTTATTTTGCGCCATTTAGAAATCTTGCACACAAAAAAATAGACCAAACAAAGTCCCAAGACTAGGTCTTGGATTAGTAGTGCAGGCAGATATAAATATATAAAAATAAAATGACCAACTCGAATGGTGTTGCACCAAATTCGTGTAAAATCGATCGATAAAAAAAACTAATATATAAATATTGATAATAATATCAGATTTAGACTGTGAGCAAAAAAAAATCACAGACAACGATAAAAACTGGATTTCCCCCGGCTCTTACGGTGGTTGCACCGATAGAGAGCGTACCAGGCTCTGATACCACTTGTAGGATCGATGCACGTGAGAGGGGGGGTGAATCACGTGACTTTTAAAAAATTAAATCAGAGTGCTTTAAAAAGCGTGCACAGCGGAAATGAAAGAGACGAAAAATGAACACACAAACACGAACGATTTTTACTTCGTTCGGAGCCTTCGGCGACTCCTACTCGAAGGCCCAGGTCCCTCGGACCTTTCCGTTGGGCAATCCACTAAAACTCTCTATCGGTCAACCCCGATAGAGTAGGCGAGTACAAATGAATTGAAAGTGTGACAACCCCACACTTTCAAGTAATTAAGTGCAATAAAATATTAAAAGAAATTCTTCTTTTTACCGACGTCCAGAGTAGGTCGACTCTTTCGGGGCAGCAGGACGTCGTCGGCTCGAAGTGAAGCGTTTCCGGAGCAAGGCGCGAGCGTAGAAGAACTTGGAGACTTTGGAAGAATTGTTGTTTTTTGAAGAGGGTCGAGACCCTCTTTATATAGGGCAGGGGGCGCCCGACATGCTCGGGGCGCCCCCCACGTGGCTGTAGATCCGGCGATGCTCCGGTCAGAGCTAATCTCGTCTACTTCGGGATTGCTTTTGACTGGGGCGCCCGACGCGCGCGGGGCGCCCGTTTGACCGGTCAAAATCCCATCTTCTGGCTTCGCGAGGGCGAGCTTCGGCAGCTGGCAGTGAGGTGGCACAGGGGGCGCCCGATTCAAGCGGGGCGCCCCGAATAGCGCTGCTGTCGGGGCGTTTACCTCTCCGCGGACTTGGGTTGACTCTGGGGCGCCCGACACACCCGGGGCGCCCTGCTCAGCTACGGCCTCACTCCTTTGAGGCTCTCTGAGCTGCAGAAACACAGTCCTTCGGTCCTGCATCCAGGGTTAGTCCAAAACAAGGCTAGTACTAAAATAAGATACAATTCTAAGTTAATTAGATCCTGTCTCCCAGACCAGGATCTAACCAGGACTCAACTTAGATCACCTAAATGGGTCTAAGTTGGACTGCGCCTAAAGTCCAAGATTGGACTCGTCCTCACTGGGTCGCTCCTCCAGTGACTTACCTTACTTACCCATTGTGCAGCTCTACTTGACTTCTTGACCCTACCAGGACTTCCTGCCAAGGCTCAACCACCTTGGTCTTCCTGCCAAGTCTCAACCAACTTGGTCTTCAGCCAGTTGTCAGGTCCCGCGGACCCAACTGGACTTCCCGCCAGGACTCAACCATCCTGGACTTCAGCCTGGTGTCTGGTCCTAAGTCTTTCAACCCTGCACACTTAGTAAATAGGTTAAACACACACAACCCTAACTTTAACCACTTTGTCATACATCAAAACCCGAGTTTGACCGTTAGTGCAAACTGCACCAACAGCAAGTTCCTCAATCACCTCAAACACAAGTGCCTTTAAGGTGATCCATAAGGGAACGAAACATCATGAATTCCTGTGATTATGTTTATCTCCAAGAGTATAATTTTGACATAGGATTGGAAAGTGATCTTATATCTTTCTAAGAAGTTAAAAAATACTCTAATCCTAAAAGGTGGTTTAACACCATGCAAGAAGAGTTGAAGTCTATGATAGACAATGACGTTTGGGAACTTGTCGAATTGCTTGAAGGTATGAAGCCAGTTGGTTATAAATGGATATTTAAAACTAAGCAAGATTTGAGGGATAATATTGAAAGTGTAAGGCTCGTCTTGTTGCCAAGGGATTCACTCAAAAAGAAAACATTGATTACAAGGAAACTTTTTCACCTGTGACAATTAAAGACACCCTCAAGATAATCATGACACTTGTAGTTCATTATGATTTGGAATTATTTCAAATGGGCATAAGACTGCATTGCTCAATGAAGACATAGAGAAACCTATATAAATAGTGCAACCAGAAAACTTTGAGTCTGAGAATTCAAAGTACCTAATATGAAGATTAAAGAAGTTCATTTATGGTTTGAAATAGGCGCCCTATTGGTGGCACTAGAAATTTAATCAAGTGGTTACCTCATTTAGATTTAAAGAAAACTCCGTTGATCAGTGCATATATGTAAAATTAAATGGAAGCAAGTTTGTTATACTTATTCTGTACATTGACGATATATTATTTGCGAGCAATAATAAATGTCTACTGCATAAAACCAAGTCGTTTCTATCTGATATTTTAAAATAAAAGATCTTGATAAAATATATTTTATTTTAGGCATATAGATCTATTGTGATAGTTCAAAAGGCATTCTTGGACTTTCACAATAGGTTTATATTGAAAAGGTGCCTATGAGGTATAACATGTAGAATTGTATACCTGGTAACACACATGTATTAAGAGATGATAAGTTCAACTTACTGCAGTGTCCATGACATGAACTTGAAATAAAAGTGATAGAACAATTCCCATATGTGTCGGCAGTAGAAGATCTGATGTATGCACAAATTTGTACTTGACCATATATAGTGTTTATAGTAGGGATATTAGGCAGATATGCAAGTAACATAGGACCATCGCATTGGAAAGCAGTAAAGAGAGTGATAAGGTATTTGCAAAGAACTAAAGGACACATGCTCATGTATCGGAGGTCAGATCACCTGGAGGTAATTGGTTATTCAGACTCTGATTTTATTGGATGCTTGGATAGTAGGAGGTCCGCTTCAGGCTATATTTTCATGCCTGCTAGAGGGGTTATATCTTGAAAGAGCGTCAAACAGACACTAGTAGACACTTTACTATGGAAACAGAGTTGGTAGCATACTTTGAAGTATCCAATCATGGGATTTGGCTGTGAAATTTCATCAGAGCATTACAGATTGTTGATGGTATTGAGAAACCACTAAGGATCTATTATGATAATAAAGCCATAGAACTTTATGTCGTCGAAGTCTAAGCACATCAACATCAAGTTTCTAGTAGTTAAAAAAAAGTTCAGAGTCGTTAGATCATGGTAGAGCATATCAGCACAGATTCCATATTGATTGATCCACTCACCAATGGCTTAAAACCTTAAGTGTTTCATGCGTATGTTGTGGATATGAGAGTCCTTATAGAAGAATAACTCATCTAGTGGGAGTCTGTATTTATTTTATTACTCTATGTTAATAAATACAAATGTTTTGTTTTGATTATTGTAAGTACTTAAAGTTCAAAATATTAATGAGAATTTATATGTTTGTTTGACACTCTGAAAATGATATCATGATTTACTACTGTCATTTAGAATTTGGTGTTAACAAATATGATATAGATTCCTTTAATTTATATTATGTTTGCTATTGTAGTTTAACATAAGGTATTTGCAAATATGATCAAACCCCTTTGCGTCACTTTGGACCAGTTAAAAATTGACATGTGCTGATTACATTTCATATAATTTTCACTCTACACATTCGTATGTTGATCTATGTCGTTAGTGACATTGGTATTGTGATTACTATTGAGGCTTATTACAATTATATACTATAGTTATGAACTCTTTAGTCTTTATACCAGTGAAGTTAATTGACCAAATTATTTATAGAAGTTTCTTGTACTTATAAAGTTTGATATCAACTAAAATTTTACTTATATTTCACATACAACTTACATGTAACCTAAGTGATAGATTATTCAATATTATTATCTTTATTAGGTGATTTTGTTTGTAAGTTGCATATGTGAATACAATTTGAAGTGATCAAACTTATGTTTATTGGGTTTCAGATTATTAGATGTAGTTTCAATATGTAAAACTCTTTAGTCCAATCCGTTATCATCTATGGGCTAATAATAGATTGGATTCTTATATAAAGGGAGGTTTCTAAGGGTTTAGGATAATCTTGACAGAGCTCTTGGTTCTCCATTGACCTAGTATTTTTCGGCGTTGTCAACCCCAAGCCCCTTGGTAGACCTTCTTTCTTTTTTCTGTTGTATCTTCTTTCACAGAGATCAAGTCAACAATGCTAAAGACAAAAATGTGATTTTTTAATCAGATTTTTTTACCTTATTATACTTTCTTATGAGATGTCATATTTTCGATATAATTAGATCTTGTTTAACTTTATTATTTATCTCTTTGACTTTCTTTATTTGTTCTTAGAAATCGTGAGGTTAACGGAAAATAATTAACTCTATCCGCTCTGACATGCAGTTGATCTGAAGGATTACAATCCAATTTCTTTGATAAGATTTCTGTTGACCAAAAGGATGACAGCTATAACGAATGGATATCAAATTTCTTTGATATATCATTCGAAAATGATATTGAAACAAATTTCTTTGAGAGCAAGAGTTGAATTCACTAAAGGGTTTAGAGTACAACTTACTATTGTAGTTTGTGAATGATTGGTCATTTAGTTAAAGTTAATGTATTGGTCACTATGTAAAATGTACTAGTTATATGCAAATATATAGATATACAAAATTACATTTATCTTTTTTTTTTCTCGGAAGATGCGTGTTGAATATGATAATTAACTCTTTTACTACATCCGTGTGTGTTGCATTCTTCAAGTGCTAAATATATGAATTTTTTATTGGAAATGAAAGTTTCAGAAGATATATTCCTTTCATCTTTAGCTTTCCTTTTGAGCATTCCCTTTGCATCTTTAGCTTTGACACTTAGAACTCTTTTGAGCATTGTGTGTGTCAGTCGCCTAACAAGGAGGCATTCGCAGGATCAAAGAGGGAAGGCTGGAGGGGCGGAGAGGTTGAATAGTCTTTCTTAACCCTTGAACAAATGTTACTTCATACTCAGAACAAATATAGATAAAAAGAATACACAACTATATATATATATATATATATATATATATATATATATATATATATATATATATATATATATATATATAGCGCAAAAGTAAAAAAGAAATTAAGAAAGACAGAGGCACAAACTCAAGGATTTAAGTGGTTCGACGGCCCCTAGGACCCCACTCCATGATCTATGACTTTTCAACAAGTCACACTACTAAAGATACTAATTCTCTCTTTCTCATGTACGTTCTATAGGTAAGAAATTTATTATTGTTGGGTATTGTGCGGTCAATAAAAAGGGATGAATCCCTTAAAAAAAGAAATTTGGATCTTTTATTCTTTCTAGAGATTAATTTATAAGTAAAAATAATAACATTAAACAAGTAATAAAAAAATAAATAAGCACAAGAGAAGAGGCTTAAGAAGGATTATTTGGTTACAACAAAAGTGATTGTTAATTCAAGATAGTTATAAACTTAATCTCCAGATCAACTTCTTGGGCGGAGAAGCCTCTTACACAGACTAAAACTCAGAAAGAAAATGAAGAACAGTAGAACTTCGTTTACCATTGGAATTTATAAAAAACTAAGTTTAGGAGTTTATTTATAGCCCTTATGAAAGTTTATTAATTAACAAGTTGACGTGGCACTTCTTAGACGCCCGAGTGCACATAGGCGCCTGACACGTGGGCAATGGTTATCCACGTCGCAATGGTCGCGGAACAACTACTTCTCGATAATGTCAAGCCATCTCAGACGCCTGTATGGACTCGAGCGCCTGTATGGTTGGGCACCTATATCCATGCAGGCACCTGAGTGCTTGGGCACCCGAAATCACTCAGGCGCCAGAGAGCTTACTGGTCAGCTTTGGTTGACCAGCCTTCTATCGACCTTCTGGGTAATCTCGCGCCATCTGGGGTCAAGCTCACCTAAACCATTCTCCAACCTTCTCCTCGAGCGTGTTTTCTCCCGGCTTCTCGTCCCTCAGACGTCGCACACGTCCTTCTCTACTATACCGCAGTCCTCTGCGTCCCTCGGATGCATTGTGTCCGTCGGCTCCCTTCCCATGTCATCCTTCTTAACTGTTACGTCTTCCGCTCGACTTCTTGTGTTCTTAAGCTCTTGTATACTTAGACACAGGAATCAAATACCAACATGACCTAATTTGACTTAGTTGATAATATCACAATTCACCCGAGATACTTATACTTACAAATAAGAGAGTACTTGAAAATGATAAAAAAACAAAAAAGGAAAGAGAGCTTGAAGCACTCAATTTCGTAGCCATTATATCCTATGATCTCGCCCTAACGAGTGTAGAATCGGATTGGCCAGCGTGACATTTTGAGAAGATAGGCCAAGTCTCAAAAAGGCTCTAGCAGATGCAGCACGGGAGCCCGGTATAGTAGAGTATGACCCCACTCTCTAGGCCCACGGGGAGCTGTGGAGAAGGGTTGGTGACCTGGCCGGTCATAAGAATGCCCGCGATGGCAGGTGCACTGCCACCCTCCATCCCTCACACCGGATGGATATGCCGATCAAACGATTACTCAACTCGAGTTTCAAGCCAGTCCTCATCGAGGGGTACTTTTCAATTGGGAGTCCTCCGCTCGCCTTCCTAGGCGGGAAAATTGCATCCAGGGAGGACCAAGTGTGAGACCTTAGCACGCCGATCAGCATACCCCCGAGTGGACTACGGCTCAGTGTTCCCTATTATCGAAAGTTGCCATTGTTTGTGGCAGAATAGACCCTCTGACACCTAGCAGATAAAGGCAGTAACCGTGTCAACGCTCGCCGACTCGGACTTGACTCCACTCGTGTCTGAATAGCGAGGATCTCACTGGCACAGTACGGCGTCTGACAAGTATTGCTAGAAAAGTCAAGCCGTACCACGGTGCCCACTACAAATGTCAGACAGCGTGGCGCCGATCAGCTAACTGACAATGGCCCCTGATCCTGTCCCCGTATAGGACAAAAGGGGAATAGAAAGGGGACAGAGTTTGTCAATTCTCCAGCTATATAAGACCCTCCATCCCTCACACGCATGTATGCATGAGATTTTTCAGCTATAGTATTTTTTGATTAACTCCCCTTCTCTCCACTGAATTCTGACTTGACTGTTGGAGGGCCTTGTCGGAAAAATTCCCGGTGGTTTGTTAAGGATCACTTTCTTTGTAGATTGGGAACCGCTCTATCGCCGGAGTCCTAGATCGCGCCATGTGTTGCCCGTCGTCCTCCTCCTCCAATAAGTCACGTCTCGTCATCGAATTGGGAGTCGCACCTCACGCACTGATAGGATCATCCTATATTTATGTAACTTTCACCTAAGCCTCCAAGATTCCTTTAGAACCTTCACTTTTATTTTGGATGAGTCGATTGTTCCTCGATGTTAGTTGATTGGTCTTTGATACGCAATTGCTTTACTGATCACTTTACTTAACCATCATCATCAATCTATTGCTTTCTAGTTGAGCTTCTTGATTCGTCGTTGCGCCTCTGGGATTATGGTGTAGTGGAAGGATGATTAATTATCATCTCAGGCATTCGTGATTCGATCCTCAGCTACGACATATTTTGTAGAAATTTTTTCTTCAAATGGGATGTGAACCCTGGGATATTGGGTTTGTTAAATACGGTGAAATAATAACATGGACGAGAAAATTTTTGAAATTTTCTCGGAACAAATTTTAGGGCTTCCAGACCATTGGATAAGGTTTAAAGGGGTTGAGGTGTGTGTAAATTGTAATACCAAATTTTGGAGGATTTAGTGGGTTTAAAACCTAACTTGAAGGGGATAAATGCTTTAAGTCTAGGAAGTTAGGGGTTAAGAGGTGAATAACCTAGTATGGAGTGGTTAAATGAAAAAGTTCCATCACTTATATTCCACCCACTTCCTTTTTGAGATTCACCGTAACCCATTTCTCTTCCACTCCACCACCATCCGAAGCCACTCGTTCCCTTCTCCTTCTTCTCCAGGCTTCTTCCTTCTCCTTCCACAGTTGCCTCGCTTTGCTTCACAACGAGGCCCTCACAGCTAACTGGACGAAGATCTCTGTCTTAAGTCGTTGATCTGAGCTCTGTGTGGTTGCGCCGAGCCGCCGGCAACTCATTCTACCGGCAAGGCAACGATGACGACGATCCTCCGAGGAGATTTGGAGTTATGGTTATCAAGAGGGCTCTATCGAGATATGACTAGTCGGAAACCTCCTTGTGGTGGTTGTGTTTTAGCGGATCAGTGTTGAGGATTGTTGCCGGCACTTACCTAAGTAAGGATTGTTTGATTTCAAGTTAGATCATTACCCATGATCTTACTTTCAATAAATGTGCATTAGATTTGCTCAGAATCATACCTTTGATATCAAAACTTGTGTAGATCGGTTCTGTTCTACAATCTCTGGTCCCTGGTCGTGAGCTATGGTAAGGTTTGTGTGGGATTCGGCCATGGGAGTTATGGAATAGGATGAACTGTGATGACAATTGGATTTTGGATTACTCTGTGTTGGGAATTCACTCTGTGGTTTGGGATTGGGTAAGGTTGTAATCAAGTTGGTTGTTGTTTTGGATTTGATCGGTGGGGGATATGTTGTTGATTGACCGATCAGTAGTTGGATTAGTTTTAGGTTGTTTCTTTGTTAATCTTGTTCTGATGGCATGTGTTTGAAGTTGTTCTTGGATGGTTTTTGGTTTGGTAGAAGTTTTTTCTCTGGGATCTTGTGACATCGTTATTGTTGTAATTGGTTCTGGTTGAGTTGGGTTTTGTGAGCACAACTTTGTGTCGTGAGTTTCCTAGGGATGTTGCCCTGTTTTTGAAGTTGTGCTGCTAGCTTCATTGGAAGCTAGTTTTGTTAGGATGTATACTAAAAACTTAGTTTTTGTATGAACATCTACATTTTGGAATAAAAATCACATGATCATTGTTTGCATTTTATATTTGATATATACATGCTATTGTCTAATACTTTACATTGTAGATAACATGGTGTGTGGTGTCACACAGAAGATCATGTTATCAGTCTCTTGTAGAGTATAAGTAGAGGCTCACAACTTAAATGTTTTTGGACAAACCATTGGAATGATTGTAGTATAATTTGGTATTGGTTTATCTTGACCATAGAATTACACTAGTACACTTTGTGTGTATTGAGCAGGACCGATATAGAGGTGATTCAATTTATACTGACTATATAATTAAATCAGACCTCAGTTATTATGGAGTACATGCTCTTAATCCCGATATAATAACGGGCACACGTACTTAATATTTATTTCTTTGATTTACCAATGGGCGAGATTTATTTGTTAAATCGATAGGCCCGGTAAGTTAGGAAATAATATTATTTACATGATGTGTCGTTGATTATAGAAGGAAATCGTGTCCTGGTGAGTCAAGTTGATGATGTCCCCTTGAAGAGCTTATAAAGCTCATCATGTTAAATCCTGCAAGTGGATTTGGTCCGACATGATGATAAGGTTGAGTGGTACTACTCATGGAGTTAGATATTAATTAATTAAATTGTCAGTAATTTAATTAATTAATGGGCATTCGATATCTTAAACACGGAGAAATTTTGTACACATAATAGGTGGAACCCATATTTAAATATGGGGGTTGGTGAGGTAGATCAATGATGATCCTTTAGTGGATTAGATCATCATTAATGGATTGGGCCTTGATCCATTAGGTGGCCAAGACCTAACTTCTCCTCATTGTCCCTATTGTAGCCTATATATACCTCATGTGTCATGAGACCAAGGCATTAAATTAACCTAAGGCTTGGGTTTTTCTTCTCCCTTCTCTCTCCTAGGGTTTACGTCGGCTCCACCATTGGTTTGGGCGGCAACACAAGGAGAAGAAGAAAGCTTCTTCTTTTCTCTTCATTGGAGCATACGGCTAGGACAAGGAAGGAGAAGAGAAGTCTTCTCTGTATTCCTTGTGAGCGTGCGAGAGCTTCATAAAGGAGGAAGAAGGCCGGCGCCACCTTGTAGGTGGAACCTTGGCCTGCGGCGAGAAGAAGAAGAAAGAGAAGTAGTAACCGGCGGCGCCTAGGGTTAAGGTGAAGGAGAGGACTTCTTTCTCTTCTTCTTCTTCTTCTTCTACTTCCTTCCCTTAGCTTTGGTGGCCAGCGATCATCAAGGAGGAACCCTAGGGTTCGGCACAAGTAGGAGAGAAGAAGATTGGTGCCTTGGTGACTTCGGTTCTTGGATGATCGTCGCCCACTCGACGCCCAAGAAGAGGTTGGGTCATACAATAGAAGATCGTGAGGTAAACAAGAGGTATAACATCTTGTTTTGGTTCCTTTGATCTTGTTTCATTATCATATGTTTATATTTCATGTTGATAATTATTGTATATTATTTTTATCTTAGACCCCAATGATAAACACAAAAATCGGCGATCCACTCATCGTCTATTCTGCGGCTAATCAGTTAGACGAGTTTGATTGCTAGAACAATATGTTTGTTCAAGAGGTCGCTCGAATCGGTTAGCACGATGATGAGTCGGTTGTTTGGGAAATTATTCTCCATTCGGATTGAAGAAATTTTAATCTAGGGACATGGAGAGGTTTCCCATGCGCGACCAGGAATCCAACAATTGGTATCAGAGCGAGGTTTCTAGTTTTGTAGGTTTTGGATTCGGTTACATTTTAGCATTTATCATATATTTTATTATGTCGGATAATAGAAGGATGTGCGTAGGCTAACTCTTTGGTTGCAGACATGAGATCCGACTATTATGGCTTAATATGTTGTGTATGTGATTGTGTGTGCATGTGTGTAATTTTATTTGAATCCTTGCTCCATAGTATTTAATTTTTGTAATTAAATACAGTAATTGTTTAGTCGCGCATTTTAGTTTACATTTGATCTAGATTTTTTGTACACTCCTGCTTGGAGTATAGGATCGAAGCATGTAAATTAAAATAATTTTTTATCTCGGCTCGGAGCTCCTTCATGGATGAGGCTTGCGCATGGTGATTGGAGGAGGAGATGAGGTGGCGACACGACTGGAGGCATATTGGAGAATAAAAGTCATAATAGTTGGAAAATTAGATTTTCTTATTTATTGCTTTTTATTTATATGCATGTTGTGTGTGCTTGAAAATTCCTCAATTCTAAATTACTAAGTGGGAGAGGGACTCTAAGAGCCCCATGACCTCCATTACAAATTTGACATGTGATGCGAACAAACTTACATGTTGGCTCTAAGTGCCTTCCTCCATATCGGATGAGTTTGTTTCGCGGATCACTAGGTCACACATGATTATAGGAAGTTATTTAGGAGCGTGTGATCTTCCCCATCGGATGGGACATAATCCTAGATAATTACCTTAGTATCGTGTAATGGTGAACATTTAGATGCATTTAATAGTATCCTCCCCATTGGAGTCACTGCTATTACTTGTAGGGACAAATAGGAACCAACTATTAATTTTATTTGTCAAAAAATTAGGTTGACAAGATAATAAAATTAATGGGTAAAATCTCCTCTTACAAATGTAGAATCCGTATACGTTCACACTATCGTGGCATACGATATTCTCGGTGTTTTGAGGTGTTGGTTGATTTTAAAATTTTAATGTTTGAGAAATCAATAATTTTTTGAAATCTAAAGTTTTGATCATTGTGATTCTCAGGATATTTTTAAAATGACTTTCAACCCACTAGCTGTAATATTGAAAGAAAACAAACTCACTGACCCTAACTACATTGATTGGAAACGAAACCTAAATATTGTCTTGATTGCTGAGGAGTACAAATTTGTACTTTTTGGGATTTGTCCTCCTAAACCTAGTGAGAATTCTAGTGAAGAGGAGAGAGAGAGTTATAGGAAGTGGATGAAAGCAGATGAGATGACGCGGTGTTACATTCTGGCATATATGTCAAATGTACTGCAATATCAGTATCAGGCTTTTGCATCTGCCTATGACATGATGCTCAATCTCAAGGAACTCTTCGAACACCAGAATCGGGCTGCTAGGCAGGAGGCTCTGAGGAACTTGATGACGACCACCATGATTGAGAGGACACCTGTGAGGGATCATGTTCTCAAAATGATGGCTCATTTAAATGAGATCGAAGTCCTTGGAGCGGAGATCGATGGGGAAACCCAGGTCGATATCATTCTCCAGTCTCTACCTAAGAGTTTTGAGCAGTTTCGCCTGAACTATAATATGAACAAACGTACATATTCATTAGTGGAACTTCTGACAGAACTCCAGGCGGCAGAGAGGCTTTTTCGTCAGAGTGCTTATGCTTTGGTTGCTCAAAAGGTTTCTACTTCTAAGCCGAAAGGCAAGAAGAAAAAAAAAATAAGGTGTGGCAAAGAAGGCAGGATCTTAGGGACCTCAAGCTAGCGTGAAGAAGCCGAAAGGCAAGTG
Source organism: Boesenbergia rotunda (assembly GCA_024364735.1). Lineage (NCBI taxonomy): Eukaryota > Viridiplantae > Streptophyta > Magnoliopsida > Zingiberales > Zingiberaceae > Boesenbergia > Boesenbergia rotunda. Next base: position 3,942 of record JAGFNQ010003001.1, on the reverse strand, counting down.
CTTCACGTGCAAGCAGACTGGACACTGGAAGGCAGACTGTGTAGCGACCCGCCTTCTCCTAACTTAGACGGATCGTTACTTTTCTCTACTTCTCTACTTTTGATACATGACTACAAATGCGGAAATCTTTTTTTTTTAAACTTTTAAATTCATCTAACAATTATATTCTATCTTAAGCAATCATGCATAATAACATATCACACTTCCTTTCTCAAAAGCTCGCGAATGGTACACTTTGAAGCCTGCCTCACCCAACTGAACTGTCGGGTACCAGTCGACTGGTGACGTGGCAGTCGACTGGTACGCTTGTGAGCTGAAAGTTCAGCTTTCGGCAGTTGCTTCACAGCTCCATCAAACCCATAATTTCGAGCCATATGGAATCATGACACCATTTCTATACTCTATACTAATTTTCTAAACAGTTTAGCCAATCAAAATGAATCCATAAACTTAAAATTTGGACTTTTACGAGATTTAGCAAGTTATGAAAAACTATCAAAAACTTTAGTCTAGAGTTTGTACCAAACTTTGCTTCTAACCATTTAAACTCATCATGCAAGATTCTATAACATTGCTAAAGCATTATGGAATACGAATGCAACTTTTCTAGACATATTTAAGCAATAAAAAACTTGATTCAAAGAGGAACTAGTACTATCTTGGCACAAACATCTATTTCTCCAACAAAGTATCAATACTTCCATCTACTCATATTTCTACTCATCCAATGCAATCATAAAAATATATAGACTAAAAGAAATGACATGGAATCTTTACTCTAAGGAATTGAGCATATAAAACTATCCATAACTTAAATATTCGCTAAACTCCATAAAGCAAGAACATAAAATTCAAATGAACTATAAACATTATGAATTAATAACTAAATTGTCTTGCGCCAAAGATCTCTCCATAATCAGCCACCACACACACTCTACTCAGCACCGCCTCGTCGCCTTCCTTCAGAATTGCTTGCCTTTACCTTTATCTGCAATAAGAGGAAATGCATCTATAAGCAAAAAGCTTAGTAAGTACTATCTAGCTCACAAAAACTCGAAATATGCAAACATACTTCTAGATCAAACTGAACATCATATGGGATACTAATATGCTTGGAAGAAAACTACAAACATGTATAACTCAAAACATGCATACTCAAGTAATAAATAATCTCAATTTACTTTTCTTGGCTCAACTAGAAACTTTAGCTATTCTTTAACTTTTGAAAACTTTCTGAAACTTTAGAAAAACTTTGCTAAAGCATATACTTGAAAATAATAATCACTTGGATCCACTGAAGACGTAAGTACCATCTCATGCGCGTTCCCTAAAAGGTTGGGGTAGCGAGCCACCAATCCTAATAGAGCAGACTTTGGTCTACCAGGGCCAAGACCTTGGAATTGGACACCTGGATTTCTTTAACGACGCCCTTGGACGGCGGGTACTGGTCTTAGAAAAATAAAATAGCTTTTCTTTCTTTTCTTTCTTATCTGTAAATGCCTTGGCATTTTCTGGAGCACCTTGCGTGCTAAAATCCCTAAGTCTTGACTTTTCGGGATTTCTTAAGGCCTTGGCCTTTTCTTTTCTTATCTTTATCTTCTCTTTTCTTTTCTCATAGCTTTTCTTGGTCCCTAATCTCATATAGGGTGCTTATCAAACATATACAAGCATATAAGGAACTAAGATTACATGCAAAAACTGAAACAAAAAGGAAATATCACTTTTAAAAACTTTTAAAGGAAATTCTCGCGGAAAAACCGCCTCTTACTGCAGGTGAGCAGTACTTACTTTGATATCTTGGACTTACAACCAAGATTAATGTCTAGAGCTCGGAAGAAACTTGAGATCTCGACGAATTCTTCGCGCCTACGCGTTCCTCTCGTCGCGGGGATCCCGAATATAGGAATATCTCTTGGAAGAAAGCTTTGGCCGGCCCTCTAGGCCTTGGTGTGGTGTCGCCCAAGAGAGGAGAGGGGAGAGGGGTCGGCGCAACCTTGGGAGAGGGAGAGGGTTTGAGAGAAAATAAAACTTCTCTCTTTAATCACCTATTTATACCTATGGGGCGGATTAACCTAACTACACCTTAAATATAGGTCTCTCCTTCCTTTTCTGTGCTTGATACCCTAGCCCAGCTGGTCGCGCGCTCCCTTGGTCTCGTGGTGGTCGCGGGTTCGAACGCCGGCTGCCCTTTAAGTGGTTTTTCTAATTTTTCTTTTTATTTTCCTTTTTCTTTTTCCAAAAAAATACTAAACGGACTCGGAAAATTCCATAAAAATACTCTAAAAATTCCTAAAAATATCTAGAATATTTCTAAACCATTTCTAAATAATTCTAAGGACTTTAAGAACTAAAAATGGAAATTTTGGGGCGTTACAATCCCCCATACCTTATAAAAAGTTCGTCCTCGAACTTAGAATAACTCTGGATATCGTTCTCTCATGCTGTCCTCACGTTCCCAAGTAGCCTCTTCATGCTTTTGATTCTGCCAGATGACCTTCACTAGTGGCACTTCTTTGTTTCTTAATCTTTTAACTGCTTTGTCCACTATTTGTGTCGGTCTACTCTCATAGCTAAGATCTTCTTGGATCTGTACTGACTGAGGCTGAATCACTTGGCTAGGGTCGTGAATACACTTCTTTAGCATAGAGACATGAAAGGTACTGTGGATAGCTGACATATCCTCTGGTAGGTCCAGCTCATATGCTACCTTACCAACCCTCTTTATGATCTTGTAGGGTCCTATGTAGCGAGGACTTAGCTTGCCCTTCTTGCCAAATCTCACCACTCCCTTCATAGGAGCGACCTTAAGAAATACTGAATCTCCAACTTGGAATTCAAGTGGCTTACGGCGTGTGTCAGCATAACTTCTCTGTCTACTCTGGGCAGTCTCAATCCTCTGGCAGATTGTCTGGATAGCCTGAGCGGTCTCATCTATAAGCTCAGTCTGGCTGCCTAATCCTGACTCCATCTCTTTCTTCTCACCAGCTTCTTGCCAACATATGGGTGATCTGCATTTCCTGCCATACAATGCCTCATAAGGCGCCATCCTGATGGTGGCCTGATAGCTATTGTTGTAGGCAAACTCAGCTAAGCACAGAAATTTGCACCAACTACCTTTAAAGTCCAATGCACAAGCCCTGAGCATGTCTTCTAAAATCTGATTTACTCTCTCTGTTTGTCCATCTGTCTGGGGATGGAAAGCTGTGCTAAACTGAAGTCTGGTGCCTAGGGCGTCCTTAACACACTTCCAAAAATGGGAGGTGAATCGCCCATCTCTATCAGACACGATCGACTTCGGAACTCCGTGAAGCCTGATTACTTCTTTCACGTACAGCTGTGCTAACTGCTCTACCGAATGCGATAACTTGATGGCTAGGAAGTGGGCAGACTTGGTCAATCTATCCACTATCACCCAAATTACATCGTGTCCATGGGTGGTTCTTGGAAGACCTGTGATAAAGTCCATGGATATTTCTTCCCACTTCCACTCTGGAATGGGAAGAGGCTGCAGAACTCCTCCTGGTCTCTGGTGCTCTGCTTTGACCTCTGGCAGGTCAAGCAGGTACTGATATATCTGGCCACGTCTCGCTTGAGTCCAGACCACCAGAACCTTTCTTTAAATCTTGGTACATCTTGGTAGAACCAGGATGCATAGAGTACGGGGTACTGTGGGCTTCTTCTAAAATATTCTTTCTTAGTTCCTCATCATTGGGGACGCAAAGGCGGTCTCCAAAATAGAGGATGCCACTATCTGATACTCGAAACTCTGAATTTTCTGCCTCTTGGATCCCCTGCTTGATCTTCTGGATCTCTGGGTCTTGATCTTGCTTTTCTTGTATATCTTAAGCAGGGTTGACTCTAGGGTCAATGCAGAAAATTGCCCAATATTACTTCGACTCCAAAATCTTTTATTTCTTTCTGAAGTGGTAGAGACAGTGATGA